>KL276308.1:14414-51754 GCA_000699545.1 Podiceps cristatus | reverse complement strand
GTTTGCACCTGCACATCAGCAACACCTGGGAAGCTGCAAAATGTCCTCGATCGCTCAGCAGCACCAACACCAGCAGCGCAGTCACCGTGTTTCACACACTAAACCCAAACCACAGGAGCTGCTGGAGACACAACCAGCTCCGTCCTGGCCGACACTGGGACACTAGTCCATAAGAAAATTCAGTAATTTGGATATTTTATTCCCAAATCAGGGCAGGAAGTTGAAAACTCAAGAAATTTTAAAGAAACTGATTACATTCCAAGTTTATCCAATTCAGATACAAAGTTTCCATTTCATCGAAATAAAATATTTTGACATTCCTACAGTAAAACACTACATTTTATTCAACTTGCTCAAAGTGCTTCATTGACTGAGAGCTTTCACCAGTTTTGAGCCCTATATTCAGGGAAAAACATCAACCCACTCAAGTTCTAGTGATAACTTGGAGCGCTGAATGTCTCTGCTGGGTATCTAAAAATACCCTTTTGGTACATGGGCGATAATGCATTTCTTTCTTAGCTTTTTAGTGAAGGAATTTTGAGATTCTGCCTCAGGAGTGGAAACGGCCAGGAGGTGGTAGAGTGCCACAGTATGGTCGGAGAGCTCAAGCAGGAGACAGAGGCAGAGCTCAGATGGGAGATGGAGGTACCTCAGTCCTGGTTTAAAATTAAAAAAAAAGTGCATTTTCTGTGAGGGCTTTATTTTGATAATGAAAGGCGTTTGTTGCTGTACTGATAGGAAAAGTTTGCTTTAGTGCAAACGCTCTAGGGAGCGGTGCTGGGGGCTGCTCGCTGGTGGCCTCCTCGCAGGCTTTAACTGGGGGCACCGAGACCCTCTGGTGTCTACCTGCCACTCGAGCAAGATTCCATATTGCAGCATTATGACAGCTTTCACTGCACATGCCCTAAAACACCTCTTTACTTGTGCCTAGTACTGGCTTTTGGTGGAAAAGGGATCAGCAAGATTATTGTTGTAATGCGTCTGAGGGTGCCAGCAAGGCTTCTTCCCGAATGTGCCTGTTAAATGCAGCTCCATTTTCTTTGTTTCAGCCTGTTGGCAGTGGCTCTGTCAGCTGATTTTGTTCAGCACTGTTACTCCTTTTTCTCACATTTATGGGTTTTTAATCTTTTTTTTCCCTGTGCTTTCTTCCTTTTTTTTTTTTTTTTTCCCTGTCCTGTGCAACAACTGTTTAAGCAGTCAGTTTCTCTTGGCAGGGAGGTAAGGAGCTGGGTGCTAACCATGGAAAAGCAGAGCGAAAAGGCTGTGGTGTCGTTGTTGTTGGTTGTTTGGTGTTGGCAGCGGTGGTGGTGGTGAGGGTGGGTGCCGATGGGCAATACTCTGATAGCTGTTTAATGAAATAACGGCAAATGAGGGATGAGGAGATACAGCTGGTAAAAGGCTCTAAATCAGAAGAGCTGCAGATGCCGGTGGGGTAGGACAGCCCATGACACTAATGTGGTTGCCACTGGTGTGCGTCTACCACATATTTATGGCTGTTGTGCATAAGAGCTACTGTCCCCCAGCGCAGCAGAGCGGCAGCTCTACGGGTGTGAGAATTACTGCTTCTAGGAGGAGACGCTGCCATCTAGGAGTGTAAAAAATTGCTCAATGGGATTAAGGACAGCCCAGCAGCTTTTATCTGGCTTTAATGTTATTGCTGGAGAGAGGCTTTTTTCTTCTTTTGTTTAATTCTTAACAGCAAGTTGGATTCAGCAGCGGGTTTTAGATGTATTCGCTGTGGTGTTTTGTGATTGCATTTTGTTTTTATCTTGATTACTGCGTGCCCCTGGAGTCATTTTTGTATCTTGTTGCTTCCAGAGTTCTACCTCTGTTGTGGATTGGAAAGTTTTTATCTGTCTTTTTTAAAGAAAGAGCAATAATGTTGGAAAAATATTAGCAATGAGAGGGATTCGATTGAGGGACATGGCTGCCTTACCGCCGTGCTTTCCCACTGCTGCTCTCTAGGGGAAGAATTTTGTCTTATTTTGTGGTGGTTTGCTCAGTTCAGAAAAGGTAAGCCTTGGACTCAGATCCAGTTCCCTGTTTTCTCACAGATTTCTTGTTTGATTTTCAGCCAAACATCTGGGCTGAGTCAATGAAAGTAAGACAGAGTCCTCTGGGGAGCTTGGCCTTAGCATGACATTCCTCAGTTCTCTGTTCTTTAAAAAGAAAGAGCAATATTAGCCCATTTCAGAGTGTTGTGAGAACAGATGCATGGAGAGTTTTGAGCTGCTCAGATCCTCCAGCCGTGTGAGCCACCCAGAACAACAGAATAAGCTTTTAGACGTTCGTCTCAGCTTGTGTCTTGTAACAGATTTCTGATAATTAGGTTTTCTATTCAGCTGCTTTTTGATAGGGTTAGAACCTGCCCATCATTCTTTTCTGTAACAGGCATTTTTTTCCTTTTTTTCCTGGATTCTATGTCTTTCATTTTGCTTTCCCGCTGTCACTTATTAACTACCCATTTACACTGTCTTATTGTGCTAAAATCTACTGGGCAACTCTTTGGATTTTTTTTTTTCATATTTACCTGCCAATAAAATGTTCTTTTTTTTTTTTTTTTTTTTTTGTGATTTGATTAATGTCAATCCTTTGATCAGCATTGAGTCTTTGATCATTCATTATCTTATTACATTCAGGGGCATTTAGATTATATTTAGTAAAATCAGCATGCTAAGCTTCAGATTCCTGTCAAGATTTGGTTTTCTGATCCCTTTATTTTTTTGGATACTCTTTTGCTGTAATATTCTACTATGACGGTCATTTATTATCTGTTTCTTTCTTGTCTGTCAACTTCTCAGAGTTAAATATTTTCAAAAGATTTCAGTTGTACTAAGATTTTTCTCTCTGAGAGGTCTAGTGCAATGTGACTATTCACTTGGAGTCACTTGAGGAAGACACAGCTTCATCATAGTGGGGAGAGGACAGCAGAGCTCAAGCTCAAGTAAACCTACAGCTTAAAATTGAGAGAGTCGAGAAAGCAGATGAAATAGGACAAAATTAAAGAGTTGCATGTGAAAGTACGAGCTGAGTTGAGCAGGTATGCTCTTCAGAACCATTATTTTTTTCTCTTATCCCTGGTGGGTATACACTTAGAAGAATTTAAATTTTGCCTGTTCACAGTATTTGGACATATCTTCAAAGCCTCCAACGGGAAACACTAACAACCAATGCTTGGTTAAGTTATAACCCGACCTTAAGATTTCACGTCTTTGCTGTCATTGGCAATACTCCTGTCTCCACCACTTCAGTTTAAGAGCATAAACTTCCGGCTTGTGTCTTCTCTCCCGAAGTCTGGTACATTCATTCGCAGGATGGAAGAAGCAGGTTGCAGTGCCAAGGACTACATGGGTTCTTTTCCATCATTAACTTCAACAACTCAATAAGTAAGAAACATGCCACAAGTTTATCACCATCTCACTCTTTTAGCAATTAACAATTTTGCAACTGCAGACAACTTCAAAAACAGTCAACAATTTTTAATTCAAACCACCATTTTCCATTACTGTTTTTTCAGTTTCTGTTGATTTAAAATATCTCCACCATGCTATAATCTCCTCTTAAAGATATTTTAGTTACTGTTGAGAGGGAAAACATTCTTGGGCTCAGTACCAAACCTTAATCCCTTCTTTACTGACTAGCCTACATATTTATCGCCAGCTTGAATCCTCTGTGGTCTTTGGGAGGCAGTTGACCCCAACCAGCCCAGCCTGGGGTCCTCAGTCCTGCTCCAGCGATGCGGTAGGAAAAGGAAATGGGTTTCCTCATAAAACCCAGTGGGTGAATGAGGTTTTGTCTAGACTGTCTTTACAGCCACTGGGTGTAGCAGGTTAGCCTGGCCTGTTGTGTGATGGGCAGAGCAGCAAGCTGAGAAGTCCTGTGGGTCTTCGCTGTCGGTGAATAATGTAACATCATTTTGTTTTCCTTCATACATACCACACAACAACAGAAAAGCCTTCCTTACAAAGCTGTAGGGGAAACTTGCTAATTTTCCAACCCTGAAAAAAAAAAATAAAATAAATCTAGAAGTGTATGTCATATTTGTAGATGATTTTTTCTTTGTTCAAATATACAACAACCCTTTCCAAATATTGTCTTTAGGTTACATGCTGTTCCCAGTTTAATATTGCCATGTCTGTGAATTGGACCTTATATTTCTTTCTAGTTCATTTGCTGCTGTGGGAAATGAGATTGGTATGTTTTCTGATTTTTTTTTTTTTTTTTTTATTAAATCTGTAATATGTTGGCCTTCTTCAGGCTCTTGTTCTGACAATATGATATTTGTCCTTATGTTTCTGGAATGTCCCAAATTGCTCATAGAGTCATACTGATATCATTTTTTCTTTCTATTCTATTCTGTATTTATATCCTTCTTTAGGGCACTATTATTCATGCTCACAGGTTTTAGTGTTACATTTTTGCTGACAACTCCCAAATCTTATTTTTCAGTACCTACTGACCCAGTGCTGCCTCTCCCTTTGCTGCGTGATTGTCTTTACGACATTCCAGTTTGGAATGGATGTCATCAAACTTTCTCAAGTTGAATGCAGACGTGAATGAATTGTAGCTTCAAGAGCTGTCTCAGTATTTCTTTCTATCTATATTTCTTATTTGCCGTTGACTTTGATGGATGCATGCAAAGTCTTACATGCTTTCCTGTAAGATCCTTAACTAATATGAATATAATTATTCTTGTTTCATCTTGGAGGTCTTAATTGCTGTTAAGTGTTACAGTAGATGGTGCATAATTGTGCATAACAGGGCCTTACAGTACAGTTCTTACAATCAAATCAGTGAAGTTAGATAACTGGAATAGATTCAGTGGATGAGGATGTTGACCAGGCAGCTGTCCTATTAATAATGTGTATCTATTGTGAAGACCAGCTCAATGTAAAACTTTAAACAATAATATTCGGGAAACCTTTATGGTCACATAAGAACCCAAAGTTACACTCCCAGCAGCTTCTGTGAATGCCCATCTCCCCTTGGCAGCTGTGAACAAATAGAGAAGTGGCATCTCCAAAGCCTCCGAGAAATACTTCTAAAACCAGGAGCTCTGAGAGGAAATATCTGACCCGCCATCAGAGAAAATGACAGTCATTCATTTGGAAGTCATATGGAAGTGTATTTATGGAAATATGAAGCACTGACCGGTACGCTGAAGATGCACAACAGTTAGTGGAAACTTTGCCAAGTGTCGTGAAGGGTTGCTTAGAAGACGTGAGTCACTGGCATTTGACATTTTAGGGAGAGGTGGCTGTTCTGTGTGACTTCAAGAAGTTTAATGAATGTTACTTTTTTAAACTACTGTGCTTTGAAAAACTCCACAGTTCTAGTTTGCAATGTTGAGGTGATTAAAACTAAGTTCTATTTTATGATTTCCTGTGTGGTTAAATCCTGAATAGACAATAGTTTTCTTTACATTTTTAACTTTGCTTCAGTCTTAGCCCTTATCTTCTCTTCTACTGATCTCTCTCCTGTATCTCTCAAGCCTGTACTGTTCATGGAGAAAAATAATTCCTTATCTCATCACACTCCTATTGAGACATTTCTCTGCTGACTTCGCTGAAAAGAAAAGATTGATCTAAAGCCTATACTCTTTGCTTGCATAGTAATTTGCTCTATCTGGGGGTTCTCTTCGTTTTCCCATCTGGGTTTTACATCTAGCTCCTTTTGAAAAGGAGCTGTTACATTCATATACTTCACTTGTCTCTTCTTTAGACTGGTACATTGTATGTCTGAAGATCCAAGTTCAGGTTTCATTCAGGCCTTAAAATATTTGAACACAATTTGCAGAGCAGCTTTAAATCAATCCACTGTTGGAACACCAACATAGGCCCAATCCAGGAATTTTTAATATCCAAAGGATTATGCTTCAAATTAAGAACATCTCTGCCATTGGTAACAAGTTGAATGGAAAAGGGAGTTAGACTCAAGAGGTGAGAAGTTCAAGATTTTACACTGTTATTCTGAGAAGACCCAGAGGGCAGGTGTTGCGAGAACTGGCCTTGTTATCCTCATCAAAACCTGAAATGCTGACATGTGTGAGCAGACTGCTGGAAGGCAAGGAGAGAAACCACATAATACCTGGAAAAAGACTCCAAAAGAGCTTTTATTGCTCCAGTGTTAGTGAGTATTATTGCTTGGGAGATGCCCCTACGTGGACAAAGGGCCTCATTGGAAGGGGACCCAGATCATGGAGGGCTTATCCCTCCTGTTGCAGCAACATATGGGTTTGCAACAAGGAGGCATCACTGAACATTCAGCCTTGTTGATGGCATTTGCATCCTTCTCACCTTCTTTGATTTATTCTTTGGATATATTTTCTTTTACTTCTTGTCTTCTGCCCTATTTAATTTTGAATTTTCATTGAGTATTCCATAATCAGATTTTTTTTTTTTGAGACAATAGCTGCATGTTGTTTACAAGGAGGATGTTTGAGCAAAGAACAGTGGAAGTCTTTTACCATCTTAACATTAATTTCTTTTATGTTAGCTTGTATTGTTCCAGAGTCAGTTGTTTAATGAGATCTTCAACCACACAAGATTTCAGCTTTCACCATTTAGGATGGAACATTGACTGCCCCTGCATGGCCACAGTAAGTGAGCCAGTTCTGGTTGTTTTGAGTAGCTGTAGGAGTGGAAATAGTAACAAAATACGTTATTCTGCTCAACTTGGTATAAATTAATTTAGTAATGTCGTTAACACTTTACTTTCTCTGAGCCCATCTATCTTAACTTCTCATTAATTTACACTTCATGATTATCAAAAATTATAATAACACACTGAACATTTGCCTGCCAAGAATATTCAAAATGAGTGCATGGTAATTGTTTGTAAGTCCATGGAATTTAATTAAACTGTGTTTAAAAGTCTTAGAAACTGATGACTGAAAATCAACTAAATAAAATGTTTACAAATGGGCACATAAATATGCATATGCGGTTGGGAAGCACACTGCTTACAATGCTGGGCTTGTCTGTTTGCAAAGGCACCATCCAGTACAGCATGTCTCTGATAATTGCATTTTGGCTTAATAAACAGAAATGGGAAGGATGCTTCTTTTTAATTATGTTAATGCTTTCTTTTTTTGATGCATCTCACTATAAGATGGTGCATAGAGAGATGTTTAGCTTTGATATTTCAGGGGAAAGTGTAACACCTGGATTTTCAGCAATGGGGGGTGTTAAAAGAAGGAACAAACTTTCATTCTTTGCGTAAAATGTAGGGCGCATTTCAAACCTGCTCTAGCCCCCCGAGATTTCTGAAAGGCACTTTGAATTGATTGTACATCAGGGGGATGTTTTACATTTATTCAGCAGTTTTCATTCCAGATTTGTCCTTATCAGATTTCTACATCGATATGTCATTGATGTGTATAAGCATATACATGTATGTATGTGGGATACGATGTACAGTCCCCCCACTACATCTTTTCTCTGTCCCTGTTTATACTCCACTTAAGGGTATTGGACATCTAAAACTAGTTTTTGTGTTTTGCTTCAGTATGAATGAAGCGATGCTGGTTTAGCTTCAGCACCAGCCCTCTAAGCTGGCACCGTCTCCCATGTACCCCGCAGTGACCTGCCCTGACGTCTGCTCTATCATAATTCACATAATTCACTCGCTGGCCATTTCTGTGTATCCTGTAGTCATTTTCATGTGGTCACTGTTGCACACAGACCTCCTCCCTGGTTTAAAGACCTTCAGCTTGGTTGAAACTTTACCACAGGTGTGAAAAAAGAGCCTGGGTCTAGCCAACAATCTTTAATCTTTATTTCCCCTCCCCCCCCCCCCCTTTTTTTTTATTTTTCCTTGTCTGATTCGTTTGTAAAAACCAGGGGGAGTTAAGTTTTGGTAATGTGTTTTTGACAGTTTTTAAAATGCTTTGCTAAAAAAAAAAAAAAAAAAAAAAAAAAAAAAAAAAAAATCTCCAGTAGAGCTTGGCTTTCTGGATTCAAATTAGCTTTTCAGAAATGTCACAAAACAGTCACAGATGAAATGCACCTCTGTTCCAATTAGACAGAATTTGTTCCTAGTTGTTTTATTTTTGGGGGGGAAATACTTAAATCACTTATTTCAAGACACAAATAATAAGAATGAATTTTACAGGAAGAAAAATCCTTCTTCAAAACAGTCAGAACACTTTTCACCAAAAGAAAATGGAAGGGAGCACAAGCTTCTTCCCGGAGAGTTTAGAAGTATCACTTTCTATCTTGATTCTTAGATAATGGGAAATTGTATTGACCGATTTAAGCTGAGGACTTGGGAGGAATGCTGGAACCTCCATCATGGCCTGTTTTTATCTCCCACTAAGTTTTTTTTATACCTGAAGTAGAATGTTGCTCTTCTGCAGCTATAGCCATTTTTTATTATTATTTCAAGACAGATGAAAACGGGTAAGCTGCGAGAATAGAAAAACACTGTTGCAAAAAGAGAAAGTTCAGTACCTTCCAGTGCAGCAGCCAGAGCAATAGATGTGATGGGCAAGAAGTTACTCATAGACGCATCTACGGTTGTTTTGCTCGTTATTATATTAGCGTGTGGCAGTCTCGGTGTTCTGTTGGGATTTGTGGTTATTTCTCAAGCTGCCGGAACTGACCTGCTGAAGTTCAACAGTGCCTGCACAAATGTGTGTGTGTAAATATGTATTTGG
This sequence comes from Podiceps cristatus, assembly GCA_000699545.1. Classification (NCBI taxonomy): domain Eukaryota; kingdom Metazoa; phylum Chordata; class Aves; order Podicipediformes; family Podicipedidae; genus Podiceps; species Podiceps cristatus. Next base: position 43,098 of record KL276308.1, on the reverse strand, counting down.
AGAGATACTTCTAGGGAGACAGTATGATGTTGGTTTCCTTGCTTGCCATCTTTCCTGTCTGGGCCTCCTTTTTAAAACATTAAACGAATTCTCTATGTTCACGCATCAGTTCTATGTATTCTTGAGTCATATCCACCTGTCAGGAGTTGGAGGAATAATCTCAAATGGATCAATGTATTGATCTGGTAAAAATTGTTTTCACTCTCTAATAATCTCTTGTACAAACCATCAGTTGTTTGTTCCTTTGGTAACTTAGGAGTGGTGGGGAAAAAGGTCTGTTCTTCACACGTTGCAAAGGTGGACTGAAAATCCGTGCCTGAGGAGTTTCTGCATTTCCATTGAGCCGCAGAGAGGTCATTGCTCCTGTACCAGGGATTGCAAAACTAGGGCAGTTAGAAAACTGGGTAAAATGCTTTGTCAAATAATAATGGATACTACTCTATTTGCTATAGATCTTGTTAAATAATTTAAAAAAAGTATTCACACGGGGAAGAAAAAAAAAAGTGGTTAATCGTAGTGCTATTTCCAAATTTTAATGAGATTCCTCAAGGGTACAGCAATGCATAGTGGTATATCTCATCATCTCATTAGATGACTTGGGCTTACATCAGGAGCAATTTGGATTAAGCCAACGTGCTCTCTGAATCAAGGGACCTGGCTTCAGCAAATACCTAGGAAAAAAAAAAAAAAATTGAATTTTTTTTTTCCTGGGTTAGGTAAAAATTAGTTTCAATCGAGAAAATGAAGCTTATGCAGAACTAGGGATAAATGATGCTCCCAACATGCAATTTGGGGCTATTTATACCTTACACTAATTAAGAATTCAGGAGATTTGTTCTTTCAAGTGTGCTGTTGACAAAACTGTGTTCACAAAAATAGAAATACAACATTCAAAGCGTCGTACTTGCAAAGCACCCACTGCAACATGCCCAGGATCCTGAGCAACTTCCTACAGTGTTTCTCATGAATTGAAAATATCACACAAACATTGAGTAAAATTCATGCAAATTGAGTAAACAAAGCATTGAAAGCAAACAAGCAGCGGGGAGTAATTTTAGAAAGTTTGTCAAAGCTTCAGTTTAACTAATGGGAGTGAAATGAGTTGGTTCTGGTGTTGAGCAGGGACGGTGGCAGAATCCCTCTGTGGGGAGTTAAAGTGGGTGAAGGTCTCGGAAAAAGACTTGAATATAATTATTCTGAGACAAAACCTTATCTGGCGGAAGGATTTGAAGCCCTGGATATTGCTCTGAGCTTAACCTGAAAGTCATTTTTTTCCATGGTGTGTCTGCCCCATTTCTCTCCTCCTCTCCCCCACGTTTGCAGCCAGCGCTGCGGGGGAGCCGTGTCCAACACATGAGAAGGACAAGGTGTGGGTCACAGCCTGGGAAAGGCTTTGGATCGCGGCCAGTGGACGTTCTCAGGGGTAACACTGCTCCTTCTGCCCATCCCAATGACAGGGACCCACGGTCGCGTTGTGCCAGTTCCTGTGTCTTTACTCTTTCGCAGTCATTTTAGTTGACTTATCCGTCACTGTGAGGAGACGCTGCTCTTGAATAGCCATCAAATGTACATAAATTGGTGAGACTGTTGGTCTTAATCCACGTATCTTCATTTCTCTGCTAATCAGTTGTAGCTTAAAAACAGATAAATATTGTTGGGTTGTGTTGCCGTAGAACTGTCATATGCCAAATACTGACTTTGAGATAACTATACAGGCATATGCTGAAGTGCTGGGCGGTCCCAAAAGTGTAAAATTACCATGAAAATAGGAGGAGGAACAACTTATTTTTTTCTGCCTACACTTCTTATGAAGGTTACGTGGTCTGACTGATAATACAGCAGATACTGTGTAACATAGACCATCTACTGACAGCTGTTATGTTGTCATCTTTGTATTTTAAGGAAAAACAATACAAGAGTCAATGAGAAATTAAACTGTAAAATAGATGGCATAGCTTGTTTGGGTAAGGGAGGCAGCTGCAGGGATTTTTAACAGGAAAATAAGTACTTGGTGATATACTTGGTACCTGAATATCTGGTACTAAATTGCATGTTTTCTGTAAAACGAACAATTTTAAGAAATAATCAAGGGAAAAAGAGGGTGATAACATTGGTCCTCTAATATTACAAAAGTATTTTGGATATCGTATATAGTATGCAGCTTTTCTATGATCATATTTTGGAATCAGATACTATTAAGTCAATGATGTCTTGTGGGCAATTCCAGTTAATCCCTTGATAGATATCAGCATGTCACCAAACCCAGAGAATATAACATGAATGCTCACCCTCTACATGAACTTCAATAAGTTGGGTTTTTTTGTTTTTGTTTTGTTTTTTCTTTTGCTTTTCATTCCACCCTATAGATATGAAAGGCCTAGTCCTGATATCCGCTGAGAAATGGTAAAGGGTCTCAGGCTGCTTTTTGGCAGCGACACAAGCTACAGAGCAGCGTATCACTGCCCTGAGCACCTTTCTGATTTATCCCTTGTTAGCGGTGAAAAGGAAGAATACTGCTCACTGCTAATGCCTGTCACTCAGCCGCCACATCCTTATCTTGTTTCTAGAGCTGTTGATATCTTCTGTAGCTAAAATTCCTCTCCTCCGTATTAAGCGGTGGCCTCTGAAAATCAGCCGCTGTAATTGCGTCCCGTGTTGGGATTCAGAGATTAAGCAGGAAACCTTCGGATGACTGACAAAACCAAATTTCTTTCAAAGAAGTAACTCCTAAATTTGGCTTGGAATGGAGGGGGGAAGAGTTGTTCATCTAGTATGGCTGATGATGGGTATTGCTTAATGTATCTGGTAGAATATGTCTGGGGTTTGTTTTCTTTACATTGAGGGAATTTTTATCTTTTTACAGATGAGAGCACTGTGGCATAAACATGCGGTAAACAGTGAACTCCAGACAACCCACTGTCCCTGTCTGCTGGCATTTCATTCCTGAAAAAATGCTCTGATATGTCAACACCAAGAATGAATACAAAGAAAAAATATGTTTACCCTTTTAGTTTGCTTCATCAGCTCTATCAATTTCTTTATATAATGTTCGGAAGATCTCTGTTTTACAGAGGAAAGGAGGGTAACAGCCCATGTTTCAGGAGGTTTTTAGCATGTGCCCCACTGATGCGGGTGTCTCTGTCCCAGGGCCTGTGAGGTTTGAGGGCTGAACGCTGATTTCAGCGATAGTCACTTGTGCGGTCGGCAGCACGGCGTCTAACACTCTGTGCTTACGGTTGTGTGCGTTCTTTGGGCAGACACACAGCAAATACAACTCTACTTGCCTCTTCCAATCCAGTGCAAGCAGACAAATGTATCTTCTGAGCTTGTCTCTATTTGTCCTTTACATAAATAAGACCTAGTATGACTTTTGCTGCTATACGACTACAGCTGTCTGCTGTGGGTCTTGGTTTCCAAGGAAGGTTGCAGATTTGAGGGTTTTGCTACAAATTGCTCAATACAAGCATTTTGTCGTACAGCAGTGAGTGATCAGTTCCCATTTCATTTCTCACTCGTCCTCTCTGCACACTACTAGACCTGCAAGAAGCGCTTGCTGCTGGCCACATAAACATGTTTTACCACCCCTCAGCTGCCAGCAGCTCACAGAAGAGTTCACCCATTTAAGAGTTTCACTGCTATTTAAACTGTTAAATTCATATTCTTTCTGAAAAAATGATGTGCACATTCTTCCTTATCGGGCATATATATTGTATATTCATTGTTGATTCTGTATAAAATGCTGATCTCTATGCTTAAGTACTTCATGGAAGAATGAAAGATGATCTTACTCTAAGAAGACTTTCACCAGACAACCAATTAAATGTTTGGTACCACTATGGATCTTGTAACAATGTTTTCTGTTTTTATAACATTTTCCTTCCAAGAAACTCAGACTGTGTACAGTAGAATTTGTCAGATGTGTCTTCTATGAACTCAAGGATACCAGAGGTATTAAAAAAACTGTATACATAATAAAATTATAGCTCCCATCACCAAAACGCAGCTTCCTCGAGGTAGAAAGATAATAGCTAGACAGGTATCACAGCATTTCAGGGAGGGGGAAAAGGAGGCATTTTGCCTAATGACAGGAGACTCAGGGGAGCTCAGAAAAGCATTAATACTTCTGAGCCCTGCTTCCTGCTATTGAAGCTGAGCACTTCACATGCAAGGTAAGGATCACATTTAACCCATATTTCTTCAAATATGTTCTTCCGCTACCAATACCTACCCCTGACCCCTGTGAACATATGAAAAAGAGGCTTAAAATTCACTATCATAGCTTAATGTTGCCAGTTCTGCTCTTTTTTTTCTTTATCTTTGAGCATCTGCAGATCCAAGACATCAAGATCCAACTTTTATAAACACAGGTTTGGAGGAGGCAGTTGTGAGGGTATTTATGGGCAAAGATACCTTTAAGATTCTGCTTTGTGGTCCAAAAATAAAAAACAAAAAAAACCCCACAAACAAACAAACCCACCAAACCCAAATAAAACAAAAAATAACCACCAAGAAAACCCCAACCCACACCACTTTCAAAATCTTGCGTAAAGTTGCCTATTCTTTTAGGGTTATCCTGCAGCATTTGTAATTTAGCAGCTTTCATGGCAGTAAGAAATCAGTAAGTTAAAATGGTTAAAATTATTTAAAATTCAGAGATTTGGAGTCTTCTGAATTCATGTCTACGGTGGTTATCTTATGGGACCTTTATCATAGCTGCTGGGAGCTCTTATTTCATGAGTAAGAGTCTGATATTACCATTTTGTACAACTTCTTTTTTTGACTTTGGTGGCTCAGGATCAGGCTATAGAGATTAGAGATTGAAGCCCTGTGATACTGTGTTATTTTTGTCAATAGCAATCATAGGTAATGAGATGTATCTTGTAGTTTCATTTGAATTTTAAAAGATGTTTAAAGTTATTTTTAAAACTTTATCGTAAATGTCTGAAATGAAAGATAAGACGGTAAATGTATGACATTATGAAAACTCTGCTTTTGAGATAGACTAGATAAAGGGTCTGACTGTAAGTAGAAGAATGATGTCAGTGTCATGCTAGTAACTGAATTAGTAAATATAAATATGCAGGTAATTAGACTTCTCTGTGCTATTAATTATTTCAGCATTTCTCGCTGCAATATGGGAAAAATATGTATTGCTTTCACACTCAATTGCAGTTCTGCCAGCTAATGGCTTCCCTTGCACAAAAAGAGAGATAAGGGGATATTCATTGTTTGCTTTTCATGGAGGATAGGTGCTTACTGTAATAGGCTCCTACTAGGATATTACTGGGCTTTGTGAAAGGACTAAGTTTTCCCTGTAAATCACCAGTTGAAAATACACGTTGAGCACTTTTAACTGTATTTTTGTCAGTGTTTTAATGATGACAGATATACCATTGCCATTACTGTGAAAACAGTTTATACCAGAGTACATTTTCTTAAACACACTTAAACCTCTGCTAGGACAAAGTCGATTTGCTCCTCTGGAGCTTGGTGGAGCCGTCGGTGGCTGTTGGCCTCTGGGACGATCTTTACGCAGTAGCTGCAGAAAGCGTGGCGAGAGCAGTGATTCCTGGTTTTGTTGAGAGGAGCCTCAGGTGAGACTGTTTGTACAGGACAGTGGATGGACAGGTTTGCAGCACCGTATTCTGTGTATGGCTATATAAAAATGCATATGTACAATGCCGTATATAACCTGCTTGGGCTGCATCACGATGGAAATGTCTGCATGTGTACTGCCTGTTCCTGTGCTTAATTATTTCACGCACAGAAAATTGAACCGATTTATTCACGTTTTAAGAAAACTGACAGCTGCTACAGGTTAAAGTATGAGATTAAAATAACTGTGTTACTACATCAGTATTGCTCTGAACTCCCCCCCCATGTCTGATCGTAAACTGGAATAGGTTACTTATGCTAGTTTATGCAATGAGGGGATCTAACTCGTTATTAATAAGCACCGACCTGTCAGACGTTAAGTGCCCAAGCAGTAATGAGCACGTTCCCTGGCAAACTAGCTTGCACATAGGAAAAAAAAAAAAAAAACAAAAAAAACAAACAACAAAACAACAAAAAACACCTCCATACATTAAATATGCACTTGAGAAACGTTACATTGCAAGCGCTCCGGTTGCAGTCATATGCTGCTGAGAATATTCTGCAATTTAAGGCTTAATCATATGTTCTCCAAGGAAACCCACTGATACCTAATTACAGGAAGATTACAAACGATAATGACAACATAATGAATTACAGAACCTTTATGACTTATTAGCACAATTTCCTGCTATGAATCAAGATGTCTAGATGAAATGTAAGGATGTCTTTGAGTGACACTTGCTCATATTTTCCATGATGAGCCTAAGGGGAATTACAAAACTGTGTACTATTGGGTTTATGAGGATGGTGTAACTTCTTGTGCCTGCTATGTTTTTATGAAGTTGAAGGCAAGAGGATACTAATATTGTGATATTTCCTAGCACTTTAGCATCTCTGTTGGTAGCATGGTGTCCTACGTTGTATTTGTTATTCCAGTTTGTACATTTCTGTGGTGTTACATTTTCATTTTGCCCTAGTCAGGGTCCCTTAATTTATCTAGGTGGCTTTGCTGTCATACCTTACAGATTAAGAACATGTAAATAAAACTGAAATGGAAAGCAAATATGGAGTGTTAATGAAGCCAAGATTGCACTTCATATCAATATTCTTTCTTCCCTTTACCATTCGTTGGGTTTCAGATACGGTGCTGTAGTCATGGACGAGACTATGACATAGCAATTGTGGATAAAAATCTCAGCTTACTCAGTTTGGTCACAAAACTACCATTGATTTTAATGAAGCCATATTTATCCCCTGATATGCCCCATGTGCCATGGCTGTGACTCAGGCAGAACTCGGAAATTTTGTAATTGTGTCCTACTTAGAGTGCCAAATTCACTGCTGGAAGAGTTGGTTTTTGGTTTGAATATCTTAACCAGGACTCCCCAAAGCCTTGCTAGGTCCTTGTATAAGTCATCAACTGTTCAGCAATACCTGGGCAGAATTGTATATTACAATTATAGGGGATAGAATTGGTTTCGACCAAATAAAGATACAGATCAGGTTTGAAAGAAAAAGTAAAGCTTTTAAGGTTTGCATAACAGAAAACAGTTTCAAAGGAAATGGAAAGGAATATTTCCTTACAATGATGTATTATATCTAATACAAGCAAACAACAAATGTAATGAAAACACAATAAATGAAAAGAAATCTTGTCTTTGTTTTCTTCATTAAAAGTAAATTAAATCCAATGTGCTTTATCCACCTGAGAAGAAAAAATTGCTTGTTACTAGTGTCAAATGCAAAAACTAACATCATCATAAGAGATGTGAAATAAAAAACTTCATGAAAACAGTATACTGAGCACAAGCATAATAGCAAATATCATCTGCGTGTGTTTCTGTAGAGTTGTTGACAATGCTCTGGATTTTACTCTCCATGGAAACTAGTTTCTTTTGATAAAAAATGAACCCTGAAGTCTGCTTTTCAATAAAATGTTATTCTTTTCTTGTGGAAATCAGGCCCTTTCCAGAAAAAAAAAAAAAAAAAATCCTGTAAACCCTTCCTCTCCCTGCTTCCTCTTGGGAGGAGGATTAAAATCATTTGCCCAATCCTATTATTATCATGTTTAGTTTTACCATGTTATTAACTTGCTGTGAAATACTTGACAGGTCCTTTTTTTTTTGTTATTATGCTTCCCTGTCTGAGAACTGGGAGCTTCATGTGGGCTGGAGAGCCCATCCCCGTCTTCCCAAATGCTGCTCAGCGTTTCTTGAACAAGTGGCTCACACCCATCCCCATAGCTGGAAATTAGCAGGGAGGTTAAAGCTGTACAATGTTTCTTGTCATATATTTTTATAAAAATTATTCAGTCCTACTTGAATTCTGTTGTGAATAAAGTGAGAGTTGAGGAGCAAGCCCAATATCTGGGGATAACCTATAGTGGAACTAACTGTAGGGCTGACATCAAAGAGAGTTTAAATAGATCTGATTTAGATAAATATATTGACAAAGGCTTTTTTTGGGTACATAAAAAAAATCTTCAGAAATCTGTTCTAGATCTAAATACTGATGAGTTGTGACTTTTAAAAATCTCTTTGACTTTGTCTTTTTTTTAAAAAAAAATCTTGTTTAGCAAATGCAGTTTCAAGTATCTTTTGTGGGGATTTTAGATCATATAGTTTGGATAAAAACTAATTTTGAAAATTGAGCTAAATTTAAGATCAGCATATCGTTCGAGCACTTTTAGAACCACGTGTCCAAGCTGCTGATCATCAGCGTTATGCTGTATTTATAAAACTACAGATGAAATGAAACCAATTTCTTCATGGTCAATGAGCTAAAGTATTTTATCCTGAACAATTTTTTTTCCAGTAAAAATGTTGAAAATATAATTCTTAAGGTTTGGGCCTTCTGTTATCCATCAGCTCTAATAGTCATATGGCCTCCTTCATTTCTATCCCATAGAGTGAGTAAAACAGAAGCTTTCACCCTGTTTCAAAGTATGTTTTCTGCACCATGAATCATTGTCCTCTCTGTCCTGAAATGAAATGATCTTTAATATATGATAAAAGCGTTAAGGCCAGAAAGTCAAGCGGTTTCTCCCCTGTCACTGCCCGTTCACAGGGTCTCGATGAGCAGTGTGGGTGGAGGTGTGTGCCTGGCCAGCTGCGGGAGGCGGCCAGAGGCCCTGGGACCGAGAACATGGCAGGTCTTGCGTTAAGCCAACCTTCAATAACAGTCTCACGATAAATAGTTAACTGAAATACAGATATGGAGAAGGTTGGTTGGTTGGTTTATTTTTGTAGATAATCCTCAATGGACAATTGTCCAAATGTTTACTCTAGACACTGGAAATTCTTGGATTACTATGTTGTCTTCACTTGTAACTGTCAAAGCTCAAGTAATTTTTGTCCCTTTCCTTTTCATTGCTCTGGTGACTGTTAATCAGAAAGGGGGGTCAAGGGGAACATGCCACAGAAAGTAAAAACTTTACTCATTCCTTATGTAAACTTCATTTGTATTACATGAGATCCAGTTCACTTCGAAAGGAGGCTCTCGGTACCGCTGTACCGTTGGAACAGTTGGCCCAAAACTGCGATTGCAATATTCGTATTATGATTCAAAGATTAATTCCTTAAGTTAAACTGGCATGCAAAGAAATCAGATTATCCCCGAAAGGGAGCTCAAAACCAAGTAAAATAACTCACTGCTCACTAACGTAGCATGTTGCTGAGCTTGGTTTCTGTAATTTCCATCACAGTGTGCTGCAACCGTAGTCATTAAGCTGGCTGAACCTATACGACTTTCTTGTCAGCAAGCGTAATGTTTTCCCCAGAAAGCAAATAATTAAAACAAAACATAGATTTTATTCCCAGGCAGGGGAGCTTTAGGCTAGCAGCAAGGCCAGTTTCAAATGACCGAAGATGACAGGAGCCTTCCAAGTCGTGTGCATCCGTGGCTGGAGAAAATGCCGTAGCCATCTAGCTGGTGGCATCCCTGTGGAAAAGGACAAGGAATAAAACTTTCAAGAGAGATGGATTAATAGTAGTTTAGAAAGCCAGCAAGAAAATCAAATTAGAATTTGCAAAACATTGCAGGCAGAAAAGGGTCTCAAGGTACTTGAAATAAACAAAGTAACGATGTAGGTGGGAAGGCTTCTGTTTTGTTCAAGAAAAGGAGTTTTTCTTTTTTTGTGAAAGATTATATTTTTTTCTGTGTATGCTGAGTGTGAGATACGTCAATGTATCATCCTCAAAGAATACCCGGAGTTAGTATAGGTAGTGCTAACTCAGTATTTAAGAAATCTTAAGTTGAATGTTTATGAATGCAAAGCAATAAGATCCCAGATTAATCAATTTATTTCTGACAACTAGTTTCTGTCGTTCTAACACCAATCATCCTTTCTTATACTCTCAGATTCCTACAGCCTTTACCAATCCGTTTGTGGGAGAATCTAATGACCATGGGGAAAAAGCCAGATGATCTCTCTCTGTTCATGATCTTTTTATTCTTCTGTTATTCTCTTTAATCCTGGGGCATGGCCACCTTTGTGAGAATGATTGAATTCTCAAGGTGCCAAACCTGCGTAACCATGTCAAAAAATTTCTCTTATCTTTTCAGCTTTAGAAATGACTCTTCTAAATTATAAGGCCTGGTTCAGTTTCCATATGGAAAAGTCATACTGAAATAATTGGAAAATTATAATTTTACTTATTTTTCTGGGACATTCTGTAGAAGACAGTAATTATGATTTTGGATATATATATAGAGCTATGAAAATATGTAGGCTTCAAGCCACCCAAAACCATCACATTTTCTACTGAGCTGGAGTGCCACAAAGTCACAGAGGAACAAATTTCATTGATTTCCTTTATAATATATATGATTTATAAAGAATAAAGGGTTTTTTTTTTGTTTTTAAAAGAAAACAACAACTCTCTCAGCTATCATATTCTACTTGCTAGATTAGAAAATAGAAATAACTGGCAGACTGTTCTGACATTTCAAGCAACACAAACCCAAGAATCGAACGTAAGCCATTGATTTTCCTTCCAGTAATTGTTCCAAAGAAAACTAGTTTATTCCTCAAAAGAGAAAAGAATAGATGAATGTGTGCGTGTCAGCCAAAATCTTGTTGAAATAGATGATGGTTTATATTGATAAATAGATGGACGGAGAAAGTCAGGAAATTTGAAGCCAGAGTCAGTAATTTACTTATGAAATAATGATTAGATTTACCAAAAGTGCTTACATAAAGGGATTTCACGGCTGTGTACTGAGAGGTTCAGTCTAGAAGTTCATAGTCTAGAAGTGCGGAGTTCTGAGTCTTGCTGGAATACAGGCAGCACGCTTCCTCAGTCAGTAAAAAGAAGGAACAAACCACCAGGTATTTGTTCAGCACATTTTTTAATTTTATTTTTGCATCTGTTCTGAAACCTTCCATGGTTGTTCTTGTAGTTAAGGCAACAGTTACAAATGGCTGTGGTAGAAACATGTATATCTGATTTTGAGCTGGAAAACTGAACCAGCATGTGATCATAGGTAGGCAACTGCTTTATGGTAAGAGCAAATGGATGCATGATTGCTGAAGTATAGCTGCTCCTGGAAACCAGAAACTAGAAGAAAACAAAGATAAGCCTCAGCAACTCCAGGCTCATCCTGCTTTCATATGAGAATAAAGTAATTTCTGCAGGTGTGTTGTCAGATTTGTTGTGGTTCAATTTCCAGTTTCTATTTAGTCCTTTCATTCAGTCTATTGTGCAAAAACCCGCAGGCGTAAATTGAGTGGTTTCTCCTTTCACTTCCCGGTGATTCAGTTCTGTTTGTTTGTCATTTCATTAAACACCCCAAATATATAGCCTGAAGGTATATTTGGTTTTGAGTGTGCATTTGGGTGGAATCCAGTGGAAGTCAAGATGGTGCTGGAGAGCTCTTCTCCGGTGAGGTTATTTTTCTGTCAGAGCCACAGTTAGGAAGGAAATTCAATGCCACTTTGCAAAGTTTCGTGGAAGAACATTTCCCACCCATTGCTGGAGAAGAATGATTCAGCTTATGCTTACTAGAGGTGATATACATTCTAAAATTAATTTTAGAAAATATATCATAGAACATATATTGTCTGTTGACATAATAAAGATCTAGAGAGGCTTTACATGCATATCAATGTTTCATGATCACTTCCATTTGAAAAGTTAATTTAAAAAATCATGCCCTCATGCTAATAATTGAGTCTTTTCTCTTTTTTATTTGCGAGGGTTCCTCAATGGTTTGTTATTAATCCAATCACAAACAGATGGCAGTGAGTCATCTCTCTTTTTTTTTTTTTTTTTTTTCTTTTTTTTTCAGCACTGCATTTCTCTCCCATCTGACCTCATTCTCATTACATCAGAGATCTCCCAGTCAGCTGTGTGGTGTTAGCTGAACGGATTTAGTTTTAATATTTGAGATTCAAGGCAGTTCATTGAAAGAATGTAGTATTGTATACAAAGATGACATAAGAAGATAATGACTAATAAGATTAACATCTGGAAATTTCCTCGTAGCCATAGCCTAGTTCACATCTTTAACATCTGTATAAAAAAGCCTGGGGAAAGGTTTTGTCAATTGGAAGCCAAAGCAAAAAAAAAAAAAAAAAGTGACCAACAAAACTTAATTCTCTTATAACATTTTTCTGGTATGTCTTGTGACAGGAAATCATATCTGCTCTGTCTGCCTCACAGTGGGTCTCAGTTATAGAAAATATGATTTAAATCTCAAGAAAGCCAAGATAATGCTTTTCTTTGGAGGGTGGTGTGAGAGAGGGGCTCGGAGCACCTGCTGCCGGCCACTCGCCAGGCTGCTGTGCCACCGCAAGTTTGGGACTCGGAGCGGCATCTGCAAACCGCGCGGGTCTGGGCGAGGCTGGCCTGTGCCTCCGGAAGTTCATTTTGAAATAAGGACATGGAATCATTCCACAATATTTATGTGTAGTTATTGTAATTGCAGTCTGCGATTTCCCCTGCATGGGCCTGACAGCGCTATGGCAGGAGACGAATCTTCCTTGTCTCCTCCAAACATTTGGCTAATTGAGCAAACTCTGATCTTAAAATATTTAAGAAGAATTCATGTTGCATGAGCTGAAGCTACTCCTGTAGTAATTTTATTTGCTTCTTTATGTGAGTTACAATGAAGACAGATTTGATCAGAGAAGTCTAATCAATCTGTGGCACCTGAACAATTTTACTTTATAAATGTAAAGTTCAGAATTACTGAAATTCATCACTTGTTTCTCTCATTAATACTAGAGGAAGAAAACAGTTTTCTTTGACGTGCTCAATAATAGTTTCTCTAATGAAGAATACTCCTGTCGTTTAAAAAGCTTGTAGCATTTTTTAATTATTAAGAACAAGGTCTTTCTGTCACTCATTCCTGTCCTCTTTGAAATGAGGCAGCCTTGGTGATACAAGATGTGTAAAATCAAGGTGCATACAAGGAGAGAATTGGAAGTCTGAGGTGTTCAGTAATAGCGGTTTAGTATTTGAAGAAACTGTATGCTCAAATTTTACAAATATGTTATTTAAGACAAGCAAAGCCAACTCTTGAGTGGAGGAGGGTAGAGAGCATTAAATCTCGTGCTACTGAAGAGTCAACTTCTGTTTTTAATAGGCTTTAATTTATTACTGTAAATATTGGCAGAGCAGTTTCTCGGTGGCAGTGACAAATAGTCTCAGCAGCTGCAAGGGGGAGCGAGCAAGCGTGCTCCTGCTCTTTCCGCAGCCTGCAGCTCATCAGTGAACCCCGTTTTAGGCACATTGTTACGGGGTGGCTAACGGGCTGGAGGGAGCAGCCGCCACCGAAGGGCCACCTCTCCCAACAGCAGCGTGTCGTCAGGCCACTCAGCCAAGCTGCTCACACGACTCCTGCGTGAAGGGTGCTCTGCTGGAAAGGGGGCCTCTATTACGTCTGGCTTAGGAATATTTATAGTCTGGCTTGCTGCTTCTATAGTTACTGCCAATGTCTTTACCACAAAGCTGGCTTTTGCAAGAAGAGGTGAGAGCCAAGGCTGGCGAAAGGCAGTTTTGGTGCCGAAGCCTGTGCAGAAAGGTCGTCTGTGCACGTTGCTTTGCAAACAACTCTCAACTTTGGATTTGGTCTGGCATACTTGGTAGTTGGTGTTGAGAGCTACTGATCTGAAATGCAGTATTTTTGTTTGATTTTTCTGCCTTTTGGAATGTGACAGTGACTGTGTGTTGTTTTATCTTCCCATAAATTTAATTTATTATTTTCACTGACTACCTACAATAGATTTCCAAGAAGAAAACTAATGTGACCTCTGTTGGTTTGCATAAAGTATTTCACTAGTCATTATGTGTAGGTTATTATTTAATCCATTTCAAACTCTTCCTGTAAGTGCTTACATTTGTCACTTTATTGTATCCATTTGATCCTCAGCAGTCCTTCAGGAGACAAAGTTATTGGACCATTATCTAGCCATGAAGCATTGATTTGTGCTATATAAAGAATGTATGGATCTTGCTCTTTTAAAGTATGAAGACATTTTTGTACTTGATCTTGTAAACGGGAAAGTACTTTTCCCTTTGTGAATTTCAGTCTGAAATCTGTCCAGATCCCTACTTTTTTTCCATTTAGTGATATGTTGTTTATAACACCCTTGTAAGTGGCATTTGCATTTTTCTTCATGACCTTTGGATTCTGATATTTATAGTCTAATGAAGTGACATGCCTAAAACGAGACCAGATTGCTATTTACAGGATATATTTGGATTTTGTTCAGAAAACCTTTTTGTTAAAGTAGTGTTGCCAGTTGATATGATCAAGGGAACTGGCACCACAGCCAAGTGGGTAAGCATTTCTAAAGGTCGGTGACAGCAAACAGTGTCTCTTCAACACCATCAGATGTAGCAGTGTGAACTAGACAGCCAGCTTGGTTGCAATAAAAGTCTGGAGCATCAAGAATTGTTATGGCCTCCTGGTTAAGCGATTCAGCTCACGGCACAGATAAATCTACTGCCTGGATTCACTCCCTGCATACCATGCATTTCTTGGGACACTCAATGTCTCTGCAGCAGTTATAAAAAATAGAATGTGTCTTTTGACCTTTTCTAGAATAAATGTGGAATATTGCTTGTGTAGATTAATGCTTAGAGATTTGATATGAGGATGAGGTTACGGCAGAAGTCTTATCTTTTAAACTTGTGTGACCAACTGGGCCACTCTAGATCCGATCATGGGAGCAATAAACTGCGCACGCACATGATATCTGCTAGTGTTTATGGGAGGAGAGTGAAGGACAGAAGAAATGCTGTTGATGGGCTTACGTACACTTTAAAATGACCCTGAAAAATGAATGTGGATTCTGTATGTCAGTTTTTGTGTCCCCTTGTGTTTTCTCACCAAGCTAATGTGAAGATTCTTAAAAATATTTAGATACCAAACTGCTAATGAAATCAATAGATGATTTTAAAGACTGGGTGTATGCATTTGAGGAAGATCCTTACTTTTCTTATGTGTCTGAGTAGCACTCTTTATAACAAAGACTGGGATTCTGTGATCCACCAGAGTAACAATAATTGCTGATATCACTGTAAAATCTTAAACTTGGTATGTTTTAAGTTAAAAGTTAGTGCTGTAGTGCTAGAGGGTTTGAGATTAATCATTACCCCTTTTCCCACTAGTTATGTGCTACTACCATAAAAACCTCACTGTAATTCATAAGGAAAAATGAAAAACAAGGCTTTTTATTAAGATTCATTGCAAGCCAATCATCTGCACATTTTTTTACTCCACATTTAATAGCTTAAACACTCATTTACTGGAGGAGGTTCATACAAGGAGGTTAAAAAAATCTACTCTCTGTGAACTCCATAAAATGAAAGAAAAAGGGCTCCAGAAGTCACTGCAGGTCTGATTTCCGTTCAGATTTAAATGGAAACTAGAGTGGAGCACCAGAGCTGTTGAGAAACTACCTAATTGCCAAACTGTTGTTGATGTGTTATGGGGCCAGGGTGCTGCAGGATATTAGAAATAAGGCCTTTGCTTTCCCCTCAACTCTGTGAGGGTTGTGTGGGGGAAGGAGACATGGAGAGGAGAGAGTGGCAGTATTTTGTCCCCATTTGTGTAAGGACATCTGTAGTCTGTCATCTGGATTACATCTGCATGGGCTCCTTAAAGCGTTGCTGGCCAACAGCCATAAACACTTGCACGAGGAGGGAGGGCAGAGTTTGACTCATGGAGGGGGATAGGGCTCTTGCCACTTTCCTTAGTGCTTTTGAAGGACTATCATGTTTAATTTAGGGACCTTCCTTTTGGTCAGCTAATCACTAATTCCTTGGTTGCATCCATGGAAGCCAGAAGAGCAGTAGTTGAAAAGCTTAGTACTGTATAAGCAGCAATAACATCTGTTGAAGGTTTTTGTGTGCTTCAAAATTGTGGCATTGGTACCTCGTGAGTCTTTATTTGCTATCTGTTGACATCCTTGTGCCTGAAAGCATAATTTTTCTAAGGAAAAAGGGAGCAATGAGCTCAATGCACTTATGACCTCCCCAGTCGCTTGGTTCATGGTAGGTTTTGCTGGAAATTCCTCCTGGGAAAGCAGCTGGGGGCGTTGCAAGCAAGCTATGGGAGCGTGTGCACCTTGCGCCTGCAGCCCCGTGTCGATTAGAAAATATTAGCATGAAAAAGGGAATGTAGGCCGCTGTTCCCAGAAGCGCAATGTGTTGCCCCCCTGACATGTATGGAGCAGAATGGGAATTGTTTGAGCCTTGGTTTAGGTGAAAACTGGATGACTAACTCAAGCACAGAGGAAATGGCATCTTTCCTGAGAAGTGCATTTGACTACTCAATTCTTATGCTATTTAAGCCCACTTAAGTCAAAAGTGGGCCTTTGTACCCGTATTCTACTGCAAATATCTTAAAATTTGTGTGTGTTTATTTTTAATGCTTGTCACATCTTTTAAGTTTTTCCTTTGGTGAGTTCTACTGAGAAGATATTTACTAAATGGCATATTTATAGTGACCTTACATCTCATACGGTACAATATGCCAGCAACTCTGGAGGAATGGCCAGTTAAATATTGATTACTGATTATTAGCTATTGCTTACTTAAATGTGACACTGAGAACATCACTTTCTGAAATAGAAGCAGCAAAGTAAAGCTTTTTCTAGGCCCATTCCCAGAGTTGTATTTCATAAGAAAATGAAATGGTGGGAGAAACAATCCCTATCCTGAGGTGCTAATGGTTGCAATGGGCAGGAAGGGAGTATGTGCATAACCTGATAAAGCAAAAAGATGAGCAGTACAGAAATATTTTGCTGAAGGGTATTTTCAGTACTATTGCCTGTGAAAAACATGGGAAAATGTTTCTATGGGGTTGGTTTAAGCTGCAGCATGCAGGGCTGGGTGCTTATGTCATCCTGGCCTGCTTTCGTTTCGTGTTTTATATTTGAGGACCTGAGCTCTGAGAGCTGCGAGCATGTTTTTCTGGGGTCTTGCAAAGGGGTCCTTCACCCCACGTCGCCTGATCCCGGGTGCCTTCCCAGCGCCGCTGCATGTCGGTGCTGGTGCTGCCCTGCAGTGTCTGAGCTGCTCCTGAGTCAGGAGAGCAGGAACAGCAGCTGAAGGAAAGGGCTCCCGGGGCCTCCTGAGACTGATGGCAATGCTGCTCTATAGCTTCTTACTAATTAACGCTTGCGACAAGTCTTCTGATTGTCTCTTACAGGCTTTTGAGCATTACAACCCTTCGAAGTCATTTATTCCCCTGCCTCAGATCTCTGTGTTAATATTTAGCAAATCCATTTGCTATTCTCTTGCCATTGCTCTGCCCATGGCACACTAGGGTTGGAGGTTTGTTTGACTCATTACGAGTGATACTACTATTAATATTTCTTCTCCTGTGATGGCATCTAGATGGCACAGTCACAGGCTGAAATAATTCTCTCTGGAGTTAGACTTGGGCACTATTTCAAGCTAACGCAGTCTGCAAGGCTTGATAAATTAGTATGATTCCTTCTTGGTCGTATGGACTATTGGGGCGTGTGCACCCAGCACACATTCCTGTTATGGACAGGACTTACAAAGGGAAAACTAAACAGTCCCCGTGATAACATTGAACTGAATTGTGCAGGTAACTATTTCACAGAATCATAGAATCCCTTGGTTGGAAAGGACCTTTATGATCATCGAGTCCAACCGTGCCTGACCGCCACTAAACCATGTCCCTGCGCACCTCCTCTACCAGTCTTTTAAATCCCTCCAGGGATGGTGACTCGACCACCTCCCTGGGCAGCCTGTGCCAGGCCCTGACAGCCCTTTCAGTAAAGAAATGTTTCCTAAGACTCCTTTTTTTTTTTTTTGCACAACTCCTTTCTTCTTCTCATCCTTCAGTCCCGTGGGCACCCGTGTCTGCTGTGGGAGAGCCACATGTGTCCTGCCCTCTGCGTACCACCGCTGCCGGTCACTTATTTTCAGAACTAACCTGTTGTCACTCCTGCAGTCTGTGCTTGCTTTATGTATTTTTAGAAGAGGAAGGTGTATTTAGGTGTTCTGGTTGTGTGTGAGATGGGTTATGGCTGCGTTTGTTCTGTTTTGTTTAAAATGCATCACAGGAGAATTTAAAAATATTAACAATATTTCTAGGCATGCACGTTATTCCAAATACATTCTGATAAATCATTCATATTTAATCACACCCACATACAGGCACATCAATAAAGTGAATCATCTTTTTATTGAAGGGAATATTACTTTATTTTCTTCCTACTTTGCCCTTATCACAAATTTTAAGGAACGTTCATTGCACAGTTTAGATCAGATTGGAGATTGACAGTAGAAAACAGCTCATAGTAAGAAATATCACTGCTGATTTGGTCCCACTGTTCCTGAAATGGATGTTTTCTGGCTAAAGTCCATCATTTTGATCGACATATCTTACTCAATGGCTCTAAACCACACTGAGCTCATAAGCAATGCTACCAATACATATGTACCTTTTCCAAGTAGTAGCGCACAATTTTCTGCATGCAAAATCCTTTATACTTCTAAATTTGTAATGAACGTTGGTGCTGTATTTTCCAGGTGGCTCTTTTTTATTTGGTGCGCTTTCATTTAACACACAGTGCAAATGTGTCTTCTAACTGTAGCTAAACTCTAGCTGACAGCATCTTACGGTAATGTGGCAAATAAGACCACATTGTTATCAAAAAATGATTTAAAATACATAAAGAAGAATTCATTATAATCTGTTATAAAAGCAATAAGAAAAGGAAGACAGCGTTTCATAAGGCCATAAAACATGCCTCATGCAGTTAACCTTACAGCACAATCTAACTATGAGTAAACGATGCCATAAAATAAGCCTTGCCATCCTTAATTGCTTAATTAACACTGTATTTTAAACCAGAATTTTAAGATGAGGTGTTGCTAAGCACTGGAGAGATTCACCTGAGATAAAATTTAGGCAAATAAAGTAGTTTCTGATGTGTTTACAACAGACCTCCTCGTGTCAGCCTTTCCTACGGCCATTGTTCCAAGGATCAGCTTGGTCTCCCCATGCAGCCGGCTTCTGCGGGGGGTTAGGGACACGGTGGGGCACGACGTGCCAAAAACGGGTCGTGGCTCTGGGGCAGGTGCTTCCGTAGCCTTTCGCTGAGACTCCTCACTGACATCCCAGGGTCATTTGTCTGGAAGAGTGATATTGTCACAGTGAAACGGTGCAGATATTTTTAGATGAATATTTATTTATTTATCTGCTGGGCTGCCACAGGACAGTTTCCGCAGCCACCCAGCCACAGGCCCATTAGTGCCTGAGCAGGGAGAAGAGGTACACAGATATGTAGTCTTCAAGGGGGGACTGGTGTATTGTGAAGCTTAATTAATTAATGTTTGTAAAGTGCTATGGGATCTTTTCATAAAAGGAGCTGCATGTGTCTGTGCTTTTATTATGGTATTTATATAACTCTGCAGTGATGTTACTACTAAGCTGGAATATAATGAAGCATTATGGCTTGGAAAGGCTGCATAATACAGGACAGGAACAAATTAGAGTTATACTTTCATTTTTCCTTTGATTTTTTTTTCATGGTTTGTTTGTTTGTGTGGGTTTTTTGGGTTTTGTTGGTTTGGGGGATTTTTTTCTTTTTTTTTTTTTTTTTTTTTTTCCCCTAGGTATACTTTGTGCCACTGTAGGCAGTCCAGGGCACAGTGAAACACTGAGAGACTGCGAAAAGGAGCATCAGTCCGTATTAAACCAGTTGTGTTTTATAATGTTCCTGTTCAGAAGATACAGCTCCTAAGTGACACAGTCATACATCAACTCCATTAACTTCAGTGGCAGATTAGTTATAATCTATGGATTTATAGGTGACACTTTCACAGATGATGACTCTGATGGAACATTCTTTTGACTGATGGTTTAGTGTTACTTTGTCATCTGAAATCAAGCAAATAAATTAGCTATAAATTTTAAATGAAAGTGAAATGCAGCTGTAATAGGAATAGGATGCATGTGCCCAAATATAGGTGTATAGGCCTTGCAAAAAATAAATATCATATAACAAATTTGACAGTGTAGTTTAGACTATCATTTTACCAATTACACTGTGTTTGCTCCAGTTCTGCAATTCCTACTTGTTCAAGTATGAAATAATGCTTTGCTGAGGGTTAAAGGATTGTTGCAGAAAACAGACCGTTCTTTTTATTTATTTGTAACAGCAAAATCATTACAGACTTGTAATAATAAAATGGACCAAATTTACCTTCCTTTCTTCTAGAAAGTCGTGAAGATTTTTTTATACTGATCCTGGTCCATGCTTAAGGTATGAAATAATTTTTCAGCCTGGTGTTCCCTTCCCTCTCTGTGAATAGCCACCACGGGAGCTCACCAGGCCGGTGGCTGCACGAAGGCTCTGCTCTGCCTGCCTGTGTCCAGACCCAGTCTATAGACTGGATGAGTGGGTTATGTGGGAAAAGGCAAATCTACTTTTTGCCCGGTTTCTTTTACTGAGGCAGTTCTGCTTAACAGTAATGGATTTATATCTGGTAAAACCATGCTAGCAGTTAGAGAACTATGTAAAAACACAGGAGCTGTGTGTTCAAGTATTTGGGAGTCCCTGAAGGGTAGGGTCTGAATTGTCGTGTCTTCTCTTCTCCATCTGCCTCTGGGTACGTCAGAAATTCTCTGAAAGCCTGCTGTAGACATGAAAATTCCACAAACCACCAAGGAGCCCAAGAGGAGCATTGCTTCTATACCAAGTCGCCCTACTTGCTCTCTGGCTGCCACAAAGGCTTCTTGTGGACACGTACTTGGGGTGAAAATAAAAGAACACTCTTAATAACCTGATGTTTTTCTGCAACTGCACAGTCCTCTCCATAAATTGATAAACAGTGGGGAAAAAAAGAATATGAAATCCTACATTTTCTTTTGACTGTGTGAAATCTACAGAAATCACAGCCCGATACTAAAATTATTTTTCTTACAGTTAAAAATGAATATTCTCCCATGTTGCTCTTGGAAACACATTCAAAAGGAAAATGTTTGGATGGAAGACTTTACAAATAATTACTTGTTTTCCTGAAAGACACACTGTGCAATCTAAGCAAATAGAAATAGCAATCCTAAAATAGCAAGTATTGTTTCTATTTTTGCTGCTTCATCAGCTAAACCACTTTATGATACTGTTTCTTTATCAAAGAGACATTTAAATCAAGGAAATGATTTTTAATACTAGGGCAGAAATTAATTTCATGCATCTGCTAGCAAATGCGTACTATCAAGAATGAAGTAAACAAACATTTGCACATCTGCTACTGATATATGAAAACAGCATCTCAAATTATAAAGGAAGTTAGGCTTTGCTTTTTAAACTTTTTAATAATGTAGTTTGCCATTTAAAATACTGCAGAGTGCAATGGAAGTACAGAACATATGTTTATATCCAGGGTGAGGTATAATAATGTCTTTGATGAGGATAGCATGAACCTTCAGTAGGACCTACTGCTTTTTAGTTTAGTATATTAGTATTCTAGTTTAGTATTTGAGCAAGTCCAAGTCCTGCACATGCAGTTACTGGTAGAAGTGTCTCCGAGGATGCTCTACATCTTCCTTTTAAACAGTTGAGTAGGAAAAGCTGAGGCAGAAAGTCAGTGTTGGTCAGGCTGCTCTTGTTATTTGAAATGTCGTGTTGCTTTACTTCCATAAAGGGCTGCTAGGCAAGCTGTAGCCATAAACCCAGCAAATTCCTGGGGCAGGAAGCCAGAGGAGCTTCTGCTGCTCGAAACAAGAGCGAGGCATAAGCAGCAGGCTTGCATTCTTCTTTTAGGACCTTTCTAGGTTTTTCTGAGATTATAGCAGCCATCTTTTGAGCCAAGAGATATTGGTGCAGGTTAATGTGAAGTCACGCATAGCAGGCACTTCTTTGCTATTTTATACTCTTTCATAAAATACATGATGCTGGAATTAAGCTTTGGGGCCATCAGTCCCCCCCAGGAAGCTGTGTATTGCTGTTTAACTTTAGCTGTCACCAAACAAGCATGCTGGAACATTCTGCTCTACTGAGTTAAATAGAAAATGTTAATGCCAAAGCTCACCATAAAAAAATCAAAGCTGTAAGTGGTGTGATTCCTTAGGAGCTGGACAAAGGGACAGCTCGTCACTACAGCTGGTGGTTCAGCCTACCATGAGCTACGTTGGTCCATGCCTGTCCTGTCCCACCAGCTCGTAATCCTGCTGCCCACCTCAGCCAAGCCCACGTCTGACACAGGGAGGATCCAGAAGCAAGGATCCATGTGAGAAGGGAAAGGAAAGAGAATGATTAAGAACAGTTAAGGGCTTTTTTGCATATATGTGATAAATAGAAATCACTGTTCGACTTCGTGTGTCAACATGCCACCTGCCTGGTACCTGAGCTATGTGAGACTGAGAGAACAGACAACTGTTGCTCAGCAGATGAAAATGCTTTTATGCCAGTCCGGGTGAAGGAAGACAGAAGATCAGATGGGTGAGTCTGGGGCTGGTGTTAGGGCTTAGACCTCTAATTTTCTAGATAGAAACGATAATAGACCAGACCAACTAAATATAGTAGTCGATCTCTTGAGAGAGCTGAGTGTTGTCTAAAAGGACTCGCGTGTTGGGAAGCTTTGGCTTTAGCCTAACTGATTCTGTTTTCTTTCTCAGGTATCAGATGTTACATGGTACAGTTCAGACTATACGATAGAGTGGGAAACAAGTCTCTGAAGAAGAGAACTTTGCATATATACTTAAGCACTGTGTACCGAGTAGAAAATAAATGTCCTTCAGCTGTAGTTTCACTGATACGGAGTATTTTGGATGGTGTTCATATTCCATGAGTAGTCATAGAGGTACAAGGAAAGATGTGAATGTCTATGTAGGAAGGATTGTGCTAGACATCTCATTACACGCTAAAAATAGAGACTGAAATATGTTTTAAGTAGTTTGTGCAAAGCATCATTTAAATCAGTCATAGATACTCATATGCAGTACTAGCATAATAACATATTTTATCTCTGACGATGACTGGGAGTTAATTCTCAGATTGAAGTTGCCCAGATCTGGCTCCTTGCAGTATGTCCCAAAAATATCCTAACAAAGAACGACCCCTGATCTTGTTCAACAAATTAAGCTGAAGAGCAAATAAAGCCTTTGTAGCAGTAGTTGTACATGATTAGCTGTGATCTCCTGGGCACAGCCCACCATTTACTGGAACTGCTAAAATAAAAGCAAGGAAAAAAACCCACCCCAAGTCTAAGCTAACTTAAAGCATTAAAGGTATTACTGGTTTTGTATCTTTAAAAACACAGAGGAGGAAGGTTAGGGAATATGATTTATTATTTTAAGGATAAAATTGATGCTTTTAAGTCATATTCAGAAATTCTCTTAGTTTTCTTATTTCTCTATTGATCCATGTGCCTTAATAGAAAATACCACACAAGGTAAATAACGGACCAGAGTGTCATTCACCCGAATCTCCCTTCTGTACACAAGCAAGCCGGCAACGAGAGTATTTTGTTTGCCCATTAACTGCAGTAGGGACAATCCTACTTTCCTTGAAGTCAATGAGAGCTTTAATGTTATCCTTCAGTGGGGCCAAGATTTCACTAAATTGCTGAGGCAGAGTCTAATGTAAAACCTATTGAAGTCAATGGAATTCCTTCCACTGATTTTAATGGGTCTTGCCTCAGGCCCATAATGGACCTGATGTTAATATTACATGCAATGTAATACACTCACAGTGCTGAGCTCTCATTTTGTCACTTTTAAACAATAAAATACATTTTGTTAGTAACAAGAAGACAAATCTGTTCTGGGCTGTTGTGAATCCTCTGGTTCTGCTTTCAGAGGAACCTGAAGGTACTATATGAATCATTTTACATTTAACTCTAGAAACATATTAGCAGGTGCCACCTTGTAGAATAAACTTACATTGTAGCTGCCCTGATTTTACAGAAGACAAACAGAAAATAGAAAAATGTGTTTTCCAAATTAAAGGCACTAAATCTTAATAGGGAGAAAAAAGTGTTGGACACAAATCTCTTGAATTAAAATAACTGCCTCTTTGGGTGGGCGAAACAGAGCATGGAGTAAATCTCCTCAAATAAAATACCAGCACTCTGGAGGATTAGTTGCATGCTCTATTTCCTTCTTGCAAATGTGCTGTGGAGTGATGGGCAATCACCCTTATTCTGCCTTAGTGAAGGTGTGCTATCTCTGTGATGCAGATGCAGCCAATCATCGTAAACTTGTTGAACGAGGTGCTTTTAAATTGTAGTTGCTTATTAAAGATTACAAAGTGATCAGAGGGAAGAAAAATATTTTTTTTCATTGAACCAAATGCAACCATTCACTAGACCAAAATGTGATATATTAATTAGTTGCGAACCCTTCTTTTAAAGCAGCTACACGCTGTGTAGCTAAAATTTTTGCATCTTGTTTTATTTACTGATTGGGGACTGGTCTGCTTTGAGAACCGGCTGTCATTACAGCGTCCGAGAAAGGACTTTTATTAACCCTGCAGGGATGTGCAGATTACTTCCCACTGTGCTGACCTGCTCTGATGTACTGAGCTAAAAGCATGTGCCTGATTTACTTCCTTCCTCTCCCTCCCTTTCCCCCTTCTTTGCCCACCATCCCAACCCTTTCCTTCTGGTTAGTGTTTTGGCAGCTCTCTTCCTAACTTTGCCCCCTGCAATGCAGATAGGAGTGCAGAACGTGAGGATGTAGATTATTTTAGACTGAAAAATATGCACACCCCGTGTGTTGCTTTTGATGGATTATTTGCTGTAAAGTTTGCTCATAAAGACTGTTATATCGGACAGAAATGCAAGAAAGGCAAATCCAACAACCAAAGGAAAGTATCTTCAAAAGGTGGTCCGGCTTACAGCCACAAAAAGGTCTCGAGTTTTTTTTTTATGTCAAGGTTTTTGCCAAAACTGAGGTGAGGAAGAGATACCATCACGCTTGGCAGAGGGGTGCAGAAGGTTCAGAGGCAGGTAAGAGCACGCCGGGAGTAACTTGGTCCCTGAAATAATAAGAAATGCCAACGGTTGCATGTCTGCTTTGAGGTCAAAATTAAAAAGAAAACCCACCTGTACATTGGATTTTTAGTTGGTTTAAATCTGTCCAAGTGATATGAACCTTGGAAAAAATGTTCTTCTATTATTTGTAAGAGATACTCTGTCACAGTCTCAATTATTATTCCTCTCCCCACCATGAAAAGCTGTGACAGATGCTACAAGTCTCGTGATAGAGGCTACAAGGCTTTTTGGTGTGCTGGAGGATGGGAGTGACCAGTGGCTGTAGCTCAGATACTCTGGGCGGGGCGGTGTCATAATAAAAAGTTGGGCAAAGCACTTGGGGAACATGACAGGGCAGTGAGTGCACTCTGTGCTGTTTTAATGTCCCTGAACATTGTCCCTGTAGCCTGAATATTAACCCCTGATGCACTTAATATTTACCCCAAACTGCAAAGGACATCAATGTGGAATAAAAGTGAAGTTCCTAGCAGCAGCTTAAGAATTAAGAAACAAAATGATGGCAGGGTATTGTAAATACCTTGTAACCACCTACTATAAGTCGGGAATTCAGGATAGTGTTTATGCTTAAACCTATTCTAAATATCG
The DNA here is from genome assembly GCA_000699545.1 of Podiceps cristatus. Lineage (NCBI taxonomy): Eukaryota > Metazoa > Chordata > Aves > Podicipediformes > Podicipedidae > Podiceps > Podiceps cristatus. Next base: position 17,428 of record KL276308.1, on the reverse strand, counting down.
TTTGGGTAAGAAGTGAAACTTCTGGATAAAACATAGTGACTTTGCTGACCTGTATTGAGGAACATGTACTGATGTTCTTTACTGGCTGCATAATTATGACTTACATTTCATTGTTGCAATTAACTAATATTAAAAATACTTATGTCTTCCCCTTCATGGTATTAGAGTGAGGCTGGGGTTTGTTGTTTAGTAAAAATACAAGCAGAATTGTAAGGCTGAGAGAAGTGATGTAAATAGATATTTTTGTATAGACAAATATACTTTAAAATAATTCCAATTAAAATCTAAACCAATAAAATTCCAAGTAAAAGGCTGATTTCCACTGAAAGAATAATTCTGAGCAGTCACATCAGCAGGGGTGGTTTCTGAGCATGGCCTGGCCTCCTGGCTCTGTCTGTTGTGCCACCTGTGTCTCCACCTCCCAGGGTGAAGGAGTAGAGAGGATCAGTGACAAGGAGGAGAAACACATTGCAAAGGGAATACGTCTGTTCTGCTAAGTAGAGAGTAGCTATGAGAGCTACTTCAGCTACTCCTGCCCATTCCCAGTTGAAAAGCAGCTATTGCCACAAGCAACCCTGGCCGTGTCCAAGTCCTACCACTGGCTTTCCATGATACCTCGCTGCCTCTGGAGCAAGTGTTGGCCAATGGCCTTTAGTCCCTGCTGAGACCTTCATGGAAACTCGGAAGTTCTGGGGTCTCCTCAGGAAGGAAACGGCCTTATCTTGCAGTTTTTGCAACTGCTAATCAAGGAGTGAGGTCTCTGTCCATCATCAGATATGGAGTTGGATGCCGCTTGCCCACCTCCAGTCGTTTCTCTACACAGGCAGTATCTTCTCCTTGCTAATGCTCCTGCATTAGAAGAAGATTATAACTGACCAGGTGAATCTACAGCTGCTGTCACTACCTTTTCAGGCTAAATAGCACATTATCTTGTAGTATATCTGTAGATTCATTTTGGAGGGGTATAAGGACCAAACTCATATAGGAAGCAGGAATCTACTACAAAATTCTAGCACGTCCTAGATATATTACATAAAACTTGACCTTTTCGTGAAACTAAAGCAGAAAAATTCAGTGAGAACAAGGCAGAGAAGGTCATTTGTCACTATATAAACCCTTACTGTGCCCACAGCTTGAGCAGGGTGTGCTGTTTTGATTCTTGCATCTTGGGAAGGACGTGGTGAAGTTGGAGCAGTTACCAAGGAAGATGAGTAAAATGACCAAGGAGTGGAGCCGCAACCTCTCCGCAACCTTCACCTCGTAAGGTGTGATGCCTCAGTTTGAAGAGGAGAAGTCTGAGCAACATGATTGAGGTTTACAGACCATGAGGTGGGGGTGAAGTTTCCAATAGACTGCACTTTTTTTTGGTCTTTCTCTGTGTCTATGTTTTAGAATATGTTAGCTTTCCATATTTTTTGAATCATAGAAAGGACATATCTTCCTATTTTGCACATTATATATGTATAAATTGTATATATAATTTTTTCTTAAAACCTGTGTACTTAGAGGCAGTGATTCAAAGTAGCTGAATTAAATGCTCTTTTTAGGGTAAAATAAGGGCCCATGAAGAATAGTGCGTAAAGAAAGAGACTGTAAAGTCACCAGTACATTATCTGTCTCTAAGATTTGACCTTACAGCAGGGCAGCTAAACTCATCCAGTAACTAAATGATCTTGCTCGATAAAAGTCTTTAGAAATAGATTTTATCTTTTTTCCTCAGAAAATATACAGAGCAGAGGAATTGATTTTGGGGAAGAAAATAAGCTCCATAGTGTAAATTATGTTAATTGCCGGGTAAAATGCCAGTATTATGGGTATTTAGGCCAAGTTATTGTTGAGGTGCTATGCTAAAATTCCTGCCCTCTTGTAGTTACTAAAATTCCTGCCCTCTTGTAGTTAAAGACCCATCAGAACAGATTTAATTTAATGTATGGGGGATTTTTTTCCAGACAATGGGATTGCAGTTTAGAAGGAGGAACATATGGAGTGTTAGATTGTTTACTTGATCCATTTAACTCACCGAGTATTATTCTAGATATTTTCTTTCAGCCTCTGTGGAACCCTCATCCTTCTTTCTCCAGCCGAGGCAAATGCATGGAGAACTTTCGCAGGTTGTCCAGTTGGGAGGAAAAGCAGGATGAGGTTCTTCCTGGTCACTGCTGCTTCCTGGAAAGACAAACTGGGAGAGAAGGTTGGACCGTGGGAGAAAATGGTAGAGTGGGAAAAAGGCATCAAATCAACCGGTCTGATTTGTAAACACAAACCTCGTCAAATAATTTAGTGCACGAGTTGGATTGGCTTTTAGGAGATATAACTTAGATTTATGTAACTTGCAATTCAAGCTGACACTGACTTTGCCAGCGTCACAAGGGTCATTTTGTGCTGTTCTTGAGCAATCTCTACCATGAACAAACCTTCATTCATGCAATAGATTTAGTGTTTACAACTGATATTTTGTTGAAAGAATAGCTTTAATCGGGGGGGGGGAGATCATAGTGTGTGTCCCCCCCCAAATTCTTTGGTGGTAGTTGAAGTCATCTTTGTGTCTCTTGGTGTTTATGAGGGTGGTGCTTGAGTTTCAGAATTTTGTTCCAAATTCGTTTGCATTTTGGATCCCCTTTGAGGAACTAGAGCCAAAAAAAAAAAAGAAACAACCAAATAAACTGGTAGTGTTTAGTGTTGTCCTGCACCACTGGTTTTTGTCATTTGAGGATTGAAAAGGATTTTCTTCTTTTTTTTTTTTTTTTTTTTTTTGGCATCTGCACATGTGGCACGCGCTGCTTAAATCAAGGCCTGCGAGTGTATATAGCAAAATTAGCAGAACCGAATCCAAGCTAAAATATGAGGGGGGGGAAAAAAAATCAAATACTGATGAAAAGAGCCCTTAATTTTCCCAGAAAGTTTAGCTGGAGCACTGCCATGTTCCTTAATCCTCATGCCCACCGTGTATGAAAAGTAAGAGCAGGGATGGAAACAGTTATTCAGCCCCTGGGGTGGGGATGGTGAAACCTCTC
>KL276308.1:0-14361 GCA_000699545.1 Podiceps cristatus | reverse complement strand
TCTTTTTTTTTTTTTTTTTTTTTAATTGCTAATTCCTTTGTATGTGTCTATGTGCAGTGTAGTTAATTTAGAATAAAAACTTTTATTTCTGGTGGAGCTTGCTGCTGTTCCTATTGCTGGTCATTAGTGAGAGTGCCATGCTAAGAAACGGGAACTAGATCAGGGACTGAACCATCATTAGTCATTCCAAGGAAACATTTTCAAAATGCAATGGTTGGGGTCCTTTTTTCTTTTCAGTCCTACTTTAATTTATTACTAAACTTTTTTTTTTTTTTTTTTTTTTTTTTTTTGGGTTTTTTACAACATATCACACAAACAAAAATAACAAATTTTTTTTTTTTATGTGAGGAATTTATAGTTTATCCACCAAACCAAAAAAGGCAAGATTTGCTCAGGTCTGAAGATTACAATGACTTTACATTTTTCATCCTCTGAAGTCAGTTCCTCTTTCTACTACACCATTTCCTCCCCTGGTTCAGTTTTCTCAGAAAGGTCATAACACCCAAACTCATGGTATTTTCTATTGTGTAGGAGTTCTGGCAGTATTTTTGCTTCAGGTTTTGGTAATATTTAAAAAGGAATGGAAAACAAAATTGCATTTGCTCTTTCATCTTCAGATTTGCATATCTCATAGAAAACTATATCCCATAAATTATGTTCCAGGAAATCTGTGCTTAATTGCACACGTGGAAGGGTGCGCAGAGGTAGCCTGCCTGTAGGATGTTGATGCAGATCCATACTGAATTGTACAGAAAAGCTCAGAAGTAAGACCGTTTTCTTGGAGACGCAACGTTCCTAGCGCTGAGCGGGGTGGAATTTCACCCAAATCTGGATGATGTCAACTACAAAGCTGACCCAGGAGTTATTCTTTGTCACCCAGGACTGTTTTTGAACTCAGCTTTCCTGGTGAAAGTCAAGTAAGTCACACGCCTTTCAAACTCTAGCTCTAACACTCGTGTATGTTTTGTGAGCTCTGCTGCCGAGTTTTACAGATACCTGCAGAAGTGTCCAATTCATTTCTGAAGAGGCTGAGGTGTATGTATTTGGATATTTGGATTAATATTTTGCATACATTTAGATGGCAGCATGGGTAATTTTTTTCAGGAAAGTTGAGAGCACAGCTGTATTTGAATACATACTGTATAAAAGAACAAATATGTTAATTTATACAGTATGTATTCTGTATATATACTGTATAAATGAACATATTTGAATAAATACTGTATTTATTGACAGAACCAAGCTAATTCTGACGTTCTTGTCTGTACACAATCAGAATATTTCTTTCTGAAAATTATTATACTTATGAGACACAGCTTAATTTATCAGAATTACATAAGGAACTATGCAAATAATAATGCTGTTTATTAGAGTGTTATAATCAAATTAAGGTTCATGTAAGAGCAGCATAGTAAAAATAATAAAAATGATAGGTAAGTATTGATAAGCCTGAGAAAGACTGGCAGAAAAAATACATACACCCAGGAAAAAATACTATGTAAAAGTTACTGAGAAAGATACATGACTTTTTAGAAATCTCAGAACAGATATGTCTGTCTTCTCACCATTATCATTCTCTGTAAAGTACAGCTCCAAACTTATTTTGCACCGTTGCTCTGAGCTCTCGGCTCCAAAGCATCCTGCACCTTGTAAATCCCAGCTTTCATATTCATGATGCAGTAGCAACATCAACAATGTTTAAACCATAGCGCCATTGATTTAATTTTATGTAACACATAAGTAGGTATGTAATTGCACAAAATGGAAATAAGCATTCGGCAGCTTAAAATAGGAACAGAGCTCTGCAAAGGATGCTAATTAGTTATTATGGAAGTTGCTTATTCTATTAATAACTTTTATACGGTCAGTGTGCCCTCAAAGTCCCTTTCTTGACAGCTAGAAAAATAAGGCTGTACTATTATGAAATATTCTTCGGTCGTATTTCTGCCACTGCACTGGCCTGATGCAGGTGAGAGGATGCTGCCCAGGCAGCATTAACCGCTGTTAATGGAAACGTGTCCCCAGAGAGATGCGGGAGGTGAGTTAGAGATCTGCCGAGGCGAGGCTGCAGCGGCTCCCCAGCCCGCTCAGGCAGCTTTGAAATAACCCTCTTTAGATGGGTTAAGTCTTAGCTGGGATAAATCTTAATTTAGGATAATGGAAAGATCATATTAATAATGATTAATATTAAATCTCCCCCCTCTTTTTTTTTTTTTTTTTTTTTAAATTAAAAACTGGTATGTGTGATGTCTTCATAGGAGTTTATTCTTTCTTAAAAAGCATTGGCAAAATGTTATTGAATGAGAGAGAATTAGGAAGGTTTAGAGCATTAGGAATAAACTGTTGCTGTGAGGTCCCACACATGGAAATACATTTTACAGGCTGGGATGAACAGCTACTTTTGTGTCTAGAAAAAAAAAAAAGTACCTCAGAGGAGAAGTATTCCTTAATAGGAAAAGAAAAACATCAACAGTATTCTTTCTACTTTTTTTTTTTTTTTATTTTATTATACCACCTTGGATAGTTTTCTAAATTATTACCATTATATGCTGCTGATCTAATGGACAGTACAAAAGACCTAAAAAAGTCTGGAATATGTAAAATAAAGACAAGCTTTCTATAAGTTATTTCACCTCAGGAATTCAATGTTTTCTGCATCTCCCAAATTCTGACTGTACATTGCTTATCAGATTTTGACTGTCTTAGATGGGAGTCCAGACACTTTGATCTATGTGTTTGTCATCTTCAGAGCTGCTATTGCATCTTACTCTTTAGGACTGAAAATAAAGGGAATAGAGAAAGAAGAGTTTTGGCAGGATGTAGTAGTCTTGTAAGCTAAATTAAAATAAAATATGTTCACACTTTAACTGCTATTCCAGCAATTACTCTGTGCAGGGCACAAACAGGGAAAGCAACTACAAATTATTTATTGTGGCTCTATCACATTATACACTGGATGGGAAAAGCACATCATTACCGAAATGCGAGCCTTTACGTATTATACTGTTGTCTGAAGAATTTATCAACACTGACAGTATTGTCTTCACTATTTAGGTCAATCCCAACTACATCATTTTACCTTTTTTTAGATTGCTTGGTAATCAGTTTGAGAGCTCTATTAAACACAACGTGAAGTTCACAGTCATCTGGCACAGATGCACGCTTGAATTTGGCTGTGCTGGAAAAAGAATACACATCCTTTCATCCACCAAGCAAGCTCAAAACAAGACAACTTGCCAATTTTCATATCCAGCCAAGAAATGGAATTAGAAGTATTCAGTATCATGAGATGGTTAAAAAATAAATAAATAAATCCCAAAAAAACCCCAACCAACAAAAAAAACAAACCAACCCCAAAACATTTTCTCATCTAAATTGGAAGTCCAGACTGTCCGTTTGAAACATTGCAGCTACCACATCAATAACCAATGAGAGAAATCGCAGTCTTTACTTCCAAAATGAATCAATCCTTCACATCGATCCAACTAAGAACAGAGAGAATTTCTCTCCCCCCCCCCCCCCCATGTTTTTTTCCTTACCACCAACTGATCTGCGTTTATATTATTCATATGGTTGCTTGCCTTATTTGTAGTTAGGAATGTATTTTAAAATATTAAATACTTGCAGACTGTTAAAAGATTGACAGAGACTAGCCATGGCGTGGACAACGCGAAGACTGCTGAGACACGGAGAAGAATGAATGAAGTGGAAAGGGGGGAAGAAAAGAGTTGAAGATGTCAGCATGTTACAGGATCTTGTGATAGCTCCTGCGACGGCGAGGTGCTGCTCTTAGCTTTCCGAGACAGCTTAGTGCCAGCCTGGTGAGTTATTTTTTTCATGAACGTTTGGGGCAGTTTTAAGATCAGTTAAATCCTCTTTGGAAAGAGAAATAGACCAAGATCTGTCATGTCCATAATAAAACCAAAGGGGTGTAAAGGTCTTTTAAAACTCTCTCATCCCAATGACTGCTCCTCTTCCCCTGCCCACCTCGGCCCTCATGCTAGTGGACACTTTCTGTGCCTGTCTGGGTCATATTGCTTCCTAGACCTTTTGACCCTGCTCTCATTTTCTTCCTTTCCAGGACCCCTAGTTTAAATTTCAGGAGTTTGAAGTCTGGGAGTTGTGTTCCCAGTGTTGCTCTATGGATATTATGGAATGAATACTGTCTTTCCTACAGCTGCTGCTGTCACCGGCATTAATTCTTACTGCAACTCACCCTGGGGTAGCCACCGGTAGGTATTTCTGATGCACACAGACTTCTTCAGAAAGTAACAGCACTAAACATTAGAATCTGAAATATAACCAGAAGCTTCTAAATCACTAAACAGAAGTGAAGACCTGGTGAAATGTAGGCGTTGGCAGAGAGCTCACCCAGTCTTTGGTTTCAGACTGTGTCCTCTGACTGGACATGAAGAAAGCAGCTAAATTCCTTATCAGCAATTTCAAGTATTCAGCAAGACAGAATAACTTGCACTGCAGAAAATATCTGATCCTAACTGATTAGAAGTTAGTTTATGCTAATAACTGATTGTTTTTTCTAAATTAATATTGCAATTTTGACTGCCTTCCTTATCTCTAAAACAAAATACACAGTTGTTCTTAGCACCTGACTATGTTCTAGGCCTCAGTGATATCCTTGTGGTGAGGCTTTCAGCTGCTTAATTGAGTCTTGTGTTGGAAGGAATACTTTTCCCGGTTTGTAACCTTTCAATTTCACACGCTGCCCCTGAATTCTTACATCGTGAGACTTGCAGAACCCGACTGTACTGCCCTTCTGTCATTAGGAAATCTGTATATTTTAATTATGTCTTGTCTTTGCCTCCTCTCTAAGGTAAACAATTTTGCTTCACTAGAAAAGTTTTCCATGTCAATAATGATTGTTATTGCCTCTTTCTGAAAGCCATTTAGTGCAGCAGGATGCTTTCTGAGATGATGATGGGTACTGAGCACAGTATTTCAGATGGCAAGAGTGAATCAGGGGTTTATATAATGACATTATCATCTTTTCTATATTAATTTTCATCCCACTTATGTGTCCTAATGTTTTGTTTGTTGTTTCAGCTGACAGTACATGTTGAAGAGGTCTGCTCTTAGCTGCTGAAAATGATGTCCATCATTTTCCTGAGTTGCTACAATTAATGTCGAAACTCATAAGGGATCTGCCTGGGTAGGTCAGACTCTTCTCTTCCCCATATGCATTGCTTTGTATGTCTTAGCGTTCGGTTTCTTTTGCTGTTGTGCTGAGGATTAATTTAAGCTGGATCTTCACGGGGAAGCTTGCAAATGCAGACCTGACAGCGTTTGTGTTTTGGTAATAGTGTTTCATTTCCATGTTGGATGTGACTCGCTCTTAGTGTTTTCAGATGTCTATCATACCACTTACCACAAGTGTTCATTTTAAGTAATTTTAACTGGCTAGTAGGATGTTTTTAATTTATTTTTAAAAGTTTATGCTGGCATAGCATAATTTGTAGGAGGCAGACAATTTTCTAAATCAAAATGGAATTCTTATGCAGGTACATATTGTATTTCCCTTAACTTCATACGCTTTCTGGGTATTATATCTTATTACAGTTCCTTACCAAAGGAAAGTATAACACTTTGAAACATATATAAATAGGGTATATTTTCTTTTAAGCTTCATGAAGTAAGATTTTAAGCTTTGATTTTTATTATTTTTACAATAGCTTTAACTTATGTATATTTTTAGCTGATATCCATTTAGATTTTTTGAAATTATATTTCAAAGCATTTCAAAAATATATTGAAGGACTATTGATTGTCAGGATGTGGTCTGATCTGCGAGAAGGCAGCGGAAGTGAGTTTGTTTTCAGCCGGAATATGCTTTACCTGACCTAGTGCAATTGTGGCGATGAAGCCAATGCGTACACTACGAATTATTGCTCCTGCTCTCTTTGCAGAGACTTCTCCACTTTAAGTACTCTGCATTGTACTTACGCCCGTCCTGTGCCTCCGTACCGCTCCTGCCATACACATTGGTAGGATACATGCAAATTTGGAACTGCATTTCCTGAGCCTTGGGCTCTTGGGCAAATTCTCCTGATGTGTTTGTCACTTGCCTTACGATCCATAGCATGAACCTTCTCCTCCCATGCTCTGCTTTGTGTTGTTAGGTAGCAACCCTACCAGTAACTAGTCTGTATGTGGTCGCACTGGAAGGAAACTGTGAAAGCAAAAGATGATCATATCAACTGCTGAATTTTGGAAGAGCTTCTCTTGGATCAGCCTCATTTGGTATGACACTGTGCCAGAGTTCAGGAAAGAGATTCGGTGCTCTGAAGAGAGATGGCAGATAACTGCAAGGATGGCAAAAATAGCTTTGTGTTTTCAGAATTAAGAGCATCAAGGGAACAAAAGAATAGATTTCATTGTAGAACTGCAACATCAGCACCCCCATATGACGTTTCCTCTTTGTCAGCGGTGCAGGCTGGTAGGTGGAGGCCAGTCACCTGTTGAAAACGGACATGATGGAGGGGATTGAGGGCTATGATAAAGGTGTATTGGATGCAGGTTATATTGCTTGACAGTTCATGGGAGGATGATTTACAGCCTATGAGATTCCCAGAATTCAGTAGGATAATTAACAGAATCCTGTTTGTCTAATTATGGTCCCACATGCAAATCCTCAGGGTCCATCAACAGAAAGGAGTATTTCTCTGTTGTTCTCAGGCTGGATTGACTATTGACATTCCCTGTGCTATTCCAGGGGACTTTGCTAATTCTCCACTGTGCAGGGTGATGAGAGCTGCATTGTAGAGAAGATCTACATTATGGCTACGCTGTGCCATGATGATGGCAGGTTTCTTTGAAAGATAAAGAACACATTGCTGTGTGGACCGCAAACTGGACCGCAGGGTCTCACATCGAGCTACCCAAAATGCAACCGTGGTACAGGGAACCAAATGTCACTCTCTGGCATGCGCTCAGCTCCACTGGAGCTGGTGGCCACGTCCCCCAGGCCCTAGCAATGGACCCGCGGCCCGACCTGCAGGCCAACCCACGCAGTTTGTGTTCAGCGTCGGGTCACGGCCGCAGCACTTGGGTAGCTGCAAAGGGCTTCCCCGTCTCCCAAGAAACACGCAGGTGAAGGCTGTTTTGAATTCACCTTCTGCCTTTTAACAACATTGAGAGTGATAAATTACAAGTTTATTCTAGGTGTCTGAATGTTTCAGGTTTATAGCGAGCATTAAAATACTATCTCGAATACTGTCAAGAGAAGCTGTTAATATAAAGATTTTGTGTGAGTGCCTGTATGTGCATAAGAAACAGAGGAGAGAGCTGTGTTTCTGTGGTATTGAAGCAAAGCAGGTGAATTCAGAACATTAGTAAATACAAAATACTAAAGATCAGCTCCACTGCTCTGTTAGTGCTATACTTTCCATTTCTCTGTACCCATGAATACTTCGTGCCACTTAAAAGTTTAAAAAATATTTCCGTAAAGAAACTTTCCCTAAGCATTTTATTAAACTCATGCTCCTGCTGACACATTGATGAAGTTCTTCTCTAGCGGAAGCTCCAATGATTTTAATTTTACCAGGGAAATACATTAAAATCAAGCAAGAGAAAACCCATCAAACTCTAATAAATCTTTTAAAACAAATTGAAGTGATGACTGAGCTGACATATTCAATTTTCAATAAAAAGGGATTTTCAGCAAGCCACAGGCATTACTCAAAGACTTAAATCTGCAAAACCAGAATTCTACTTGTTTGTTTGCACTTGAGTGCGTTAAATCAACTGTATGGCTGATCTGTAAAACACGGCACTGCCTGCGCTCCGGATCAGGGCAGCTCGGTGGTTCCCAACACTGGAAGTCTCTTATGAATAGAAAAAATGACTTTTCAATGAGCTTTCTGTACACAAATGATGTAATGATGTGAAGTTTCATGTTTGGCTTATCTGCAGTTCAGCTAATTAGTGATAAGATGTAGGATTTGTATAGCAAAAGCATAGTTTAAGAAGAACTGTGTATGTATGTGGTGTTCATACAAAATTCTCCATTGAATAGCGCTGAGTGTGTTCAAACGCTTGCTCATTTGAACATATAAATACTGCAAGAAAAGCCCCAATCCTAGACAGAAAATTTCCTTCCTCCAAGTTTCCCGTTTAAGGAGAATACAGGATAACACACTGTAGAAATAATGTTAAGCATTATGTTACAAGGTAGCGTACTGGTCAAAATATTTCACTGCACAGATAGCAGTGCTGTGTGAAAAAGCTCCTTATTGGGTCCTCTCTGAACCCGAAAGAAAATGTACCTATGAAAACTATGATTTAGCACCAGTATTGTTGGTTTTTATGTCTCCTACTGCTTAGAGGCTGAAGAGCTAATCATTTCTGTCCTCTCTAATTCTCCTGCCTAAGGGCTCATTCCAATTTCAAAAGCCAAAGATAAAAAACATGTTCATCATGTCTCTGTATTGCGTTTTCTTAATTTCTTTCTCTGTAATATGTCACTGTTTTTCATCTTATAAGCAAAGGGATATTTCTTTGGCCGAGTACCTAATGACTGAATAAACTCCAGAAAATATTATGCTGATTTTCTAATAATAGTGGCAATCATCTCTCTCTGACTTCACTAGTAGTCTTAGCTCGATGTGTTTCTGATGAATTAGGCAGCATTTTTTCAATCACGAAGCAATTTAAAAATACCATTTAAGGTCTAACAAGTGATGTACCCTGGATGCCATGATTCTTACAGTTAAGTTTATTCGTTTTTTGATGATTTTTGGATCCTGCCCCACACTGCACCCTTGAATCTATACCTCATCACCTTCAAAGCTTGTGCTGCTGTTTTTATAAAGAAATAATTGATATCACTGACAAAAAATGCAAAGCATGAATATAGCAAAAAGTGGGTTAAGACCTCTAATTAAAATGAACATGCTAGTACAAAAGAAATTACTCTTTTATAATTATTTAACCATATTGTACTTTTGATGAGCGTCTCATGTGGAACATCAGCAGAAGGTGGGACATTAGTGATTGCTAAAAAGCTCTGCTCTTTGAGGCCAACTTTTTATAGGTAAACTTTATACAGTTTCTTGTGTGTAGGACATAAATCTTTATTGAAGACGGTCTGTCAGTAACAACGGTGTAAAAATGACGGTTGAATATTCCTGGTAATTTGCGGCATGCTTCGAAGGTCAGCCATTAGCTGTCGGAGAGGTTGAGCAGTGTGGGTACCAATTTATTTGGGAATTTCTGCCTGGTTAAATGGCTGTCAAGTGTGACAGATGCATTTATAGCAAGAGTTAATGCTTGAGAATTTGTCAGGACTCTATGACTTTCCTGACCTAATCTTTAATTTAGTCACATATTTTCATTTTCGGCGGGTACAAGACAAATGTGTCACATGGATGAATTGTTACTTGGGTTTCATATTAATGGGTCTGTTCCCACACAATGCTGATTTTTTTTTTTATATATATTGTTGTACTCTGGGCCCATCCTATTAACTGGGGAGTCCTGTAATGAAGGCATTAGTTTAAAGCCCTCTAATGTAAAGTTCCTCAAGAATTACTGTGGAGTTCTAAGGATTAAGCAAATGTTCAATTGCTGCATTTGCAAAGTCCATGTCATAATTAAAAGGAAGCAAAATACTCCCAATTAATATCAGTTCCATAAAAGAGACTTTCACTAAGAGTTTTTATTTGAACATACAGCATTTCTGGTATGTGATTTGTTGACATTTAAGGTTGTCTTAAAAGTACACCAGTTCCTTCTTTATGAATATGTTGATTGTCTGTTAAATCCATCTTGCTCCAGGTTAAGAGAATTTGTTACATATCAGAAATTCTGTATAGATTCTCATTTGTTACTGGCACATATTTTTTTCCTCTCCTTAGAAGGACATCCACTTTGTCAGCAAAGAAATATTTTCTGGACATAATTTAATTGGGAGGAAAAAAGGCTCACGCTTCTCTTTTTTTACTCCATCAGAATGAATGCCTGTGATTTTGCTTTGTGGAGCACAGCACAATGTTATGCACTCAGCTGTGGACTCAATTTCATTTTATTCCATTTACAAAGCTATCCCTGCTTTGGAGTTACATCTCAGAGCTCCCTGTCCCACACTCCCACTTATTATTTGGTTTTTGGAGTTAAATTTGAGTTTGATGGTTCAGTGTTTAAAATCAGAAGTAAACTATCAGCCGGAAGAGCCTGCCTTCCCAAACTGATCCTGAACTTGAAAGTGCTGAAAGTTGAGTTGTCTCCCATTGCTTTGAATTATCTCAATTCCTGCAGAACGTGTAACTCGCATTTTAGTTGTGTCTGCTAACAGACAGCTCCCATGTATGTATAGTATTTAAATAGCTGCAGGTGAGGTGGGGAAAAAGGAAGAAAAAAAATAAGCTGAATGTCAAGTAACAGCTTGAAATAGGTTGAATGCTAGATGTATTACTGTCCTGGTTTCAGCCAGGACGGAGCTGGTTTTGTTTTCAGCAGCTCCTGTGTTTTGGATTTAGTATGTGAAAAATGATGATAGTACATTGCTGTTGTTTGTTTCTGCTGAGCGATCGAGGACACTTTGCAGCTTCCCAGGTGTTGCTGATGTGCAGGTGCAAACACCTGAGAGGGCACAGCCGGGATGGTTGATCCAAACTGGCCAGAGAGAGTTTTCCATGCCACGGACGGCATGGCTGGTACCAGTGGGAGTTGGCCATTGCCCCCTTCCTCTGGTTCCTTGTTTGGTTCGTGTTCTGTTCAGGTTCCCTTCTTGTTTTGTTTTTGTTTTAGTTCAGGCCTGTTTGGCTGTTTGTTCCCTCAAGCTCTCTCTGGAACTGGCTGTTCTGGGACGGCTGCGGGGGAATATCCCTGCTCCTGGCTGCTGCTGGGGACGGGCTGTGTCGGTCCTCAGGTGGTGAGAGATTGTGCATCGTTCAGTTTATAAATTCTATTATCCTTATACGTTATTATTATCATTAAAATATTTTTATCTTTCCCTTTGCTGTCCTGGTAAAGTGTTTTGATCTCAACCCGTGAGCTCTCTCTCTCCTATTCTCCTCCTCCCCCCACTGGGGAGGGGAGGGGTGAGCGAGCGGCTGCCTGGTCTGGTTACCATTCTGGGTTAAACCACCACAAGTACTAATGTTACATTCTTATCCCAGTGCTAAATCTGTTCTATAGCTAATGCTGCCAAAATTGCCTGGTGGCCAGTTACCCTGGTGCTGAGATAGATCAGGGACAGACCCCAGCTTTCCCCTCTTCCTCCTCCTCCCAGTGAGATCCCATCTGCTCGGAAGGATGTAGTTCAGGAGGGGAAAGAAAGGGAGAGAAAATATGATATCCTTACCTGATATGCACAGGCCCTTACGCCACAACATCTCCGCTCGGGAGGTTTAGTCGTGCTGCAGCCCATGGTGTTCAGGACTCTGCTGGGTATCAGCACCACGAGAGATTTCATACGGTCACCCCCATTTGTATCCCAGTGGCTCTAGAGCCAAGGCCTTGGGCACGGCCACTGACTCCTCCCGGCCGTGCCAGCCACACGGGTGTCGTGTCGAAGCTCCCTGCCCAGCTTTTCCAGCCGCTTCTCCATTCTGCTGTTTCTGTGAGAAGGAGGTGCAGGTACAGCAGACGTTTATGAGATGGTCTGCATTTCATGTTCTGTTTATCAAAGTTTAGGTCAGCTTACTTAGTTACTGAATACGCGATGGGTTGTTACTACCTCCCTGTACCTCTCAGTTGCTTTGGGGCGCTTCATCCCGCCTTTGCAGGCAGTCAAGCTGTTTGTGTGCTTGCTTGGTTTGTCCTGAGGCGAAGGGTTAGCTAGAGCAGAGAGAGGATAAATAACTGAAAACACCTTGGCATAGGCCTTCAGGGTGGTTCAAGTTGTTCCGAGAGGTAAGGCGAGAAGCAGCTCATGACCAGGGCAACTATTTGCTGTTTTGATGCTGCAGTTGTGTCTTCTCCTGCTCTATCCCAATCCATCACGCCCAGGCTCGGTCCCCATGAGCACACAACAGCCAGATTGCGGACATTGGTCTCTTAGTCCTATGGGCTGATCTGATATTGAGGACCAATATCATTCATAAGCTTGTGGCTTACAGCGCTAGAAGCCTGAGTGCTTTTTCGTGATGGATTTTGCAGGTACTAATGAGGGATTGCTAAATCACACTTATCGTACATAGTATAATCTCTATTAAGTAAGGGCATTTGTTAGTTTTATTCCACATATACTGAAAAATCTATCCTAAAGGAGAAACAAGCTAAGTAAAATGTGGAAAAAAAAAAAAAAAAGTTGAAATATAATGACTATTCGTGAACATGTTATTCTTTATACAAAAAGAAATAACAGCAAGAATGAATTTCCTTGGGCTATATGTAACTGGTAACCACTGTAGTGTGGTTTTCATTCTGAGCGTTATTTTTCACCTGAAATCTCTATGCTTTCCTTGGATTTTAGGTACATTGCTTAATCTTGCCTCTTGTTTCTCAGCGTTTAATTAGTGAAAGTTTCATATTTCTCCTGTAATAATTAATCAATTGGGCTTTAGCATTCTTGATTAATTAGAACTTAATGTCTAATTAAGGAACATAAAAAAAACCCAAACAAACATCTGAATAGCCTCAGATTTTCCAAGGTTCCTAAGCAGTTAAGAACAGAAATCGGAAAATAAAAATGTTATTGTTCAGAAAGTATAAATCATGATCACCCCATTTTTATACTTTAATCGGAATGATTAAATACCACAGGGAACTTTATAACCATTTAGTATAAGGCAGATACATCTTTTTTTTTTTTTTTTTTGATGAGCTGATAAGTAAATTTAAAAAAAACTTGTAGATGTGTTGTGTGGATATTAAGAGCCATAACAAAGTTCTAGATAGAGAAATTCCTTGCACAGAAAAATATTATGTAGCCAGTTTGTATAAAACTCTGCCAATTATCTTTTTTGTGCCATATTTCTAGAACAAGCAGAGAACTAAAATTTACGCAGAAAATAAAAAACAAATTAAAAAGGTAAGGCAAACTGTAGGTAAAGAAGAAAAATCTTTAAGGGGTAATACATGAATTTTGGTGAGAGCTCATGCTTTTCAGTATTTTTCATTTCAAAACTTCCTGATGCTCACCTTCGTGTTTGAGTCCCCCTGGTTACGTGCCCAGGTGAACCTCTGCCCGCGGGGAGCGGGCGCTCCGCAGCCTCCCTGCAGCCCTCGGGTGCCCGGCCGCCCCCCACTCTGCCCGGGGGAAGAAGCTGCCTGTGAAGGTTAGCTTTTCAACATCTAAACTTTTTCCAAGTTGCAGATATCCTGCTGTGAGAGCAAGCGAATACTTCTGGGATTTTATGAGTCTTGAAATATTAATGATTAATGAGCATTTTGAGCCCTCATCCAGAAAGATATTTATCTGCAACATATTCTTAAAGTTCTTTCATCCTATTATTATCATATTAAGCCCATTCATTATTGTGAGTTATTGTAGGATCTAGTTTGAAGTGATCCTATGTTTAGCTTTTGTTCCCACCACTCTTTGTTAAAATATAATTTATGACACGTACTTGGAAACGTGTCGTTCAGCATCCCTTCACTGGGCTGATCAATATGGCATTTGCAAGAGAATATCAGTCTTGATTACAAAATTGTCTCTGTTCGAATTTGTGCGTATCGTGAAAAATGGAGACACCGAAAGAGGTGGCTTATGAGTTTTTATGCTTTCAAATCTAATCATATTTTTAGACATGGCATTAAACATTGAAGGTTGGATATATCACAAACCCCGGCCCATTCCATTTGCAGTAATAATCCTCCTTGATTAAGACTTATAGTTAGATTATACCAGAGATCAGAAATCGTTTCTCAGTGGAGTGACGTTTATATCATTTTCTTTAAACAAGTAGGAATTATCCCCATTCAAATGAAAATGAACACGGTGTTTGCATCCTTCTGCTTCTTTAAATACTTACACCTTATCTGTAGTTTTACTTCTTCAGGAAATAATATTTTTTGCCTTTATTTTAAAATACAGTGGTGTGAAGGAACATTATCATTCAATCTACAAAATGTTGGGCTACTGTTTTCTTTGCAGTATTATGTCAAACTGCTGTTGTGCATTTCTTAATTATGGTTAATAAAATACATTTTTTTTTTTCCAGATTTCTGAATTTTAAATTACAGACGTGTAATAGAAACGCATATAAGGGAAAAACTTGAACAATTTTGGCTTATTAGCTGAAATGTCTGTAAGAGAAGCAGATGATTCATATTAGGAAAGCAGAAGATTCATTTATTGCTACTTTATGACTTTTTAAAAATCACTTTGAAATCAATAGGAAAATTTCTTCTGTCTCTAAGGGGAGTTTGGTTAGATCCTGGGGGGGAACAAAATTATTTATA
>KL276307.1:6817-21036 GCA_000699545.1 Podiceps cristatus | reverse complement strand
GACAAAACCAGCTCCGGCCTGGCTGACACCAAGACACTGTATATGTTATATGTATATGTATATGTATATGTATACGTACATGTATATATGTATGTATATGTCTATATACATATCTATATATGTATATGTGTGTGTGTATTAAACATATGTATGCCATAATCAGTGCTACATAAACTTTAGAATGCTTCATGCATGTATTGACATCTAAAAATTTTGAAACCTTAATAAGAAATCAATTGAACGTGAAATAGTTAATAAATTTACAGAGAAAAATCCTTGTTGCACTCAAAACCAGGAACTACTTATGCAAATGCTGATAAAAAGGAAGTGTAGGTAGAAAATGGCTTCTTGAATGTCTGCTTATACTTAAATATTTAGTAGAAAAAAATTTAAAGTATTTGGACTTATGTGAACTTGAATGTCAGTTTCTATCATTCTATCTGGAAAAAAGAAAAAAAAGAAAAACAAAACCCAAAAAATATCTATCTCAAAAATGACACAGCTTAATGGAGAAGTTAGATCGCCGCCTCTAAAGATGCTCCAGAACCGCCTATCGCAAGGACAATGAAACGCAGGCTGAGCCTAGGTAGGGGGAAAATCTCAGTATTACCAGGGCAAAGCACAGGTTGATCTGGGTAGAAAAACAGACAGAAAGTGATTTTTATTTCTTCTGCTAATCCTGTGTGGGACATGTGGCACAATACACAAAAAAAAAAAAAAGAAAAAAAAAGTGTTTGTTGCATTTTGCACAGCAGGAGAGTATTGAGAACCAGGGCAAGCAGGGCCCATCACAGCGTGGACCTGCATCTGCTCAGGAGCCGCGTGCTGTGAAGGTGCTTAGCTAACGTAAAGGCGAACCTTGCTGATCTCAAATCCACCCGAATATGCAAGGTTTCTGCTGTTTTCCCTCTCTGGGGACAGGGCTTACAGCAGCGCCTGCTCTCCACAGTTCTTCAGCTGCGTAGCTCTCAGCATAGTTCATCCTCTTCACTCCAGGAAGCAAGTAATAGAAAGCAAAGAAAAGGAGCAAAGGCCAAAAGATGCTAGAAACAGTATTAATAAGAAATAACTATTCAGTTCAGTACTCATTCAGCACTCAATATGGCAAGACCTCTGAGGCCAACTTAGCTTGGTCTCAACAGAGAGGATGTCACAAAGCACAGAAAAGGATTAATTTATTATTTTTATTGTTTTCAATAGGATACTAAAATCCTTTTGTAATTTGAAATACTTATAGCCTCTCCTATTAAATACGGTATTAATGAGACCAAGAATTCATCATGAGAATACCAAAGTAAATGGTGAGATATACTTGGATTTAAATTAGATTTATAGTTCCTCCTATTCACTGATTTGCCTGTTTCAAGACAAATCCATTTAAGTAAATGCTGCTTAGGCTTTCATAGTACTTAGAGCTCAATTTCATAATCAAGCAACAATGCCTTATCAGGTTATTGCACGTGATCAGAGCTGCAGGAGCTGCCCGTGCCCTGTCTGTTCTCAGCCCCTCATACAGAAAGCAGCGGGACTGGCTTCAGTATGAGGTTAAGCTAAGTCTGCTTATCTTACATTTTCAGCAGCTAAAAGTGTGGAATGGGATGTTATCGCTGCCCCTCTGATAAGAAACTAATGCATCTAGAACACCAAGCTTTTATTTAACAATTTCTTCCATTTTCTCACATATAAAATCATTATCCAAGATAAATCAAGTGTTATTTACAAACCCTAAAGTGCAGTTATAGTCCTTATTTATAAGCTGTTTTTATTTCCTATAGTTCAACAAAACATTAATAACTTGCTTGGTGTCAGGACACAGCAGATCCAGCGACTCCCTGGGGGGACTGGGGGCTGGGAGTGGTGGTGGCTCCTCAGGGCAGGCCCAGGGAGGCCGGGGGGCAGCTGGGACATCCCCTAACCCAGGGAAACACCTTCTAGAAAGAGCCAAGTTCTACCTGATGAAGTGGACAAAAATATCTTTGTCAACAGGTTTGCCCACCTGGTGAGGAGACCTTTGAACTAGGAATGACCAAGGAGGGAGATGATGACCTGCAGTCAGGATTAAAGGGCAGATTAATGTGGGTGATGTTACCGTGGGTGTCAGCTACAGACCACCGGATCAGGAAGAAGTAGGTGGGGATTTCTGGAGACGACTGGAAGCAACCTCACGTTTTCAGGCCCTGGTCCTCAAGTGGGACTGAGTTACCCTGATGTCTGCTGGAGAGACAACAGCAGAGCATAAGCAACCCAGGAGGTTTCTAGAGTGCATGGATGGGCAGTTCCTGACACAGGAGATCAAGGAGCCAAAGAGGCAACAATCTCTGCTGGACCTGATATATCCAAACAAGGAAGAATTGGTTGGGTATGTGAAGGACAGGGACAGCCTGGGCTCCAGTGGCTGTGAGATGGTGGAAATTAGGATCCTGACAGGAGAGAGCAAGGCAAAAAGCAGGATCATAACCCTGGACTTCAAGAGACCAGACTTTGACCTCTTCAGAGATCTACTTGGAAGAATCTGTCAGGGACTGAGCAGGGAGAGAATGATGCACTTTAGTGGACAGGGAGACCCTCCTGTTGAGCCATGAGGTTCAGAAAGGACCCCCTTGCTTTCTAAACTTCTCAGAGAGGAGTCTAGGTGTGGCTGGGTCCCATCCTAGTCTCAGACTTGGTCAACAGTTTATGCCTAAGGATTCTATCAGGTCCTGAGAGGGCTGTCCTGGGTGACTCACTCCAAAATAACCAATATTTGAGATACATTTGGGCTAAATTAAGGTGGCTTAACACCAAATGATCAATAGAAAAGTTTTATTTATGGCAGAAGCTTATTTAGATTGTAGAAAGGGAAAAGAGAGAGAGAGTAAGATAGAAAAATCGGGTAAAGGAAAAGACAGAGGTAAAGGAAAAGTCTGAATCACCATCCTGGGTTCCAGCATTGGTCCAGCCAACGGGGGTCTCTGGTAGGAGCGCTCATCCAAAGGGTCCCAAGAGTGTCACCTGCCTTCCCCTTTTATGTCAATCTTTTCTCCCAGTCCATCTTATCTGCATAAGCTTCACAGGAAAGACAGGTTGATCTTAACATTAGATGATGCAGTTAGTCTCCTAGAGTACTTAGTCTATTGTTGCAGGGGTATGCTGCCTCAGATTTGTTCTTTAGTACACAATTATTCAAGATAAGGCCCAGAAAAGTGCTACCCTGCCTCGGCAAGATCCACCTTCCAGCTGCACCTTACTGTTATAACATTCGTTCAGGAAAGGTCCTCCTTTGCTGAGTGTTTGAGACAATAACTCTTTCAGCTTTGCAGTCTCCTATAGAATCCCAGAGGATAGATTCCTGGAGAGAAGAAAGATCCAGGAGATCTGGCTAATTTTCAAGGATAATGTGCTCTAGGCTCAAGAATAGTCCATTCTAATGAGGAGGAAATCAAGCAAAGGTGCCAGGAGGTCTGCATGGATGAACAAGGAGCTCCTGACAAAACTCAGACATAGAAAAGTGCACAAGAGGTTGGAGCAGGGTAAGGTGACCTGGGAGGAATATAAAGACACTGTCTGAACATGCAGAGATAGGGTTAGGAAAGGCAAAGCCCAATTGGAATTGAGTCTTGCAAGGTACTTGAAGGAAAACCAAGACTTCTACAGGCATATTGGCAGCAGAAAGAAGACTAGTGAAAATGTGGGCCCACTGCTGAATCAGGTGGGGACATGCCAGCAAAGAACATGGGGAAAGTGAAGATACTGAACACCTTGTTGACCTCAGTCTTTATGGTCACAAGTACAGTTTAGCAAAATTGGAAATGCTCTTACTCTTATGTGCCAAGAATAAGGTCAGAAATCAAGAGAGAAAGAGAGAAAGACAGCAAGAAAAGAAGACTGAAAAGATCTCACCACCCAGGGATCCAGCATAGTTCGGCATAAAGTTGTGGTCCTTGAATGGTGGGTGCATGCCAGACATCCCAAATCTATGTCTTTTTATGCTACCTGGCCCCACCCTTCTGAGGGGAGCCTAGCATATCTTGTGCAGACTCGGTGTTGAGTTTTAGAGTGTTCTGGAAATGAGTTGTTAGGAAATGGGTGTCCCAGTTGGTCATTTGGCCCCCCAGCTGGGCTGGTCAAGCAATGACCCCATTCAGTGGCCTTACACAGGACTTCTGTGAGAAGGTGCTCTGCCTCCACAGGGCTCCACTTGCCTGTGACTGTTCCTTTATCGAACAAGGAGAGTATCCTGCTTATCAAGGTGGCCAGTGAACAAGGGGCTACTCTTGCAGGGACAGTGTCCAGATGGCTTATCAAACGAGGACCCTACCTGAGCACAATGTTTGGATTGTCAGGGTGGTTGCCTTGAGATCGGGACTCTACAGGCCCTTTGGAGGATGGGGACCCTACGCCTCCACAACACAGATGCTCATGGTACCGAGCCCCTCATGAGATGAGAGCCAGTCCACAAAACATTACCCTGCCTCTGCGGGTTCTGTTATCTTGCAAGACAGATTGTTTGAAACAAATCACTCATTCCAATTCCCAACAAGTCAGTATTTGGGACAATACAACTGGTAAATCCAGTCTTCAGTAATCCCAGGTTTCTGAGATGAGAAAAAGCCAAAATCAAAGTAGCGTTATCACTGATGGAGGAGAATCTGGTTAGGCAATATTTGAGCAAGCTGGACATACTTAAGTCCCTGGTCCCTGATAGGATGCATCCACAAGTGCTGAGGGAGCTAGCCAATGTCACTGCTAGCCCACTCTCAATTATCTTTGCAAGATCAGAGCAATCAGGAGAAGATACTGATGACTGGAAGAAAGCAAATGTCACTCCTTTCTTCAAGGACAAGAAGAATCCAGGGAACAAAAGAGGTGAGCCTCACATTAGTTCCTGAAAAGTGATGGAGCTAATCCTGCTCGAAACCATTTTCAAATATTGGAAGGAAAAGAAGGTGATTTGAAGCAGTGAGCATGGATTTACGAAGGGAAATCATGCCTGACCAACCTGACAGGTTTCTGCGATGAGATGGTTGTCTTGGTGGATGAGGAGAGAGCAGTAGATGATGTTTATCTCAACTTCAGTATGGTCCCTTCCAACCTCACTGATTCTGTGATTTAATGATTCACAGTACAGGTGAAGTGAAGCTTCTGGGAGATTCTGTCTTTAATTGTATCAAGTTATATATTTGAGGAAAGAGGAAAAGGTGTCTGGTATGCCTTTTCTGCAAAACTGAGATGGAAGTGGAAAACTTCAAAGCTTTCCAAAATCTGAGAACTATTTTTGAAAACAGACAACCTTATGCAGGAAGTCACCAAAGATTTCGTTATGACCATTCTTCACAGATTTCTACCTGAAAACTCTAGCTTGCTTTGTGATATACGTAATTACAGATAGCACACATCTGGGTGCAAATCAAAGTCTAGCTTGAGGCACAGTCACAGCAGGCAGCTGCCACAGGCAGTGAAACAGCCGGAGCTCTGCAGCTTACTTCTATTACACCGGTGCCCCGGAGTATCTGCCTGGCAGATGTTGCTGCCCCTGAGACAGAAGCTGGAAAATGTTTTTCTAGAGATGCTCCATCAAGAAACCTCTGCCTTCACCCCTCTGCTTCCCTGTCAGCAGCAGGAGCACAAACCCGGATCCCCAAAGCTTTTCCCTCTTCTACTTCTCACCTTCTCTGCTTTTCTCTCCCACTTTTCCCTTCCAGACCACTGGGCAGCCTTCAGGTGGCCTTGGAGGAGAGGCACCTCTTCTCCTCACCTAGCCATCAAGACTGCTCTGACTGAGATATCCAGACACTGCCCTAAGTCCAGTTCTGGTTTTACCATTTTAAGGAAGAAGGCAAATATTTAATTCTAGTCCATTGTAAATTTTGACTATTGGAAGAAATTTTAACTAACAGGTTCTGGATTAAAGAACATTTTGAGATTTCCCAGAAAACCTGCCTGCATTCTTTGGCATTTCCAGTAATAATTATGCTATCTATGCCACATCTTTTTACCATGTGAGTGTAACACAGTGTGAATGTGTATATTTTACATATTAAAAGACACCCAGACCCTTTCTTTCCTGTTTCCTAGGAAACAGCCACCCAATCCCTTTCAGTTAAACAGTGAACAGCTTAGTTTCCATTATGCTGTTCCTTACTTCAGAAAGCTGAAATGATTACAATTCAAATAGCCCTCCACAGAAGAATTATATCACTTTAAGAAAACAATACATTGAGAAGTATGATAATTAGCTTTTTTTCAGAAAGAAAATGACACTTTTTTTTCTCTTTTGCCAACTCAGAAGTAGAACTGTCCAGAACACTTTCAACAAAATGTGTTGTCCTGTCAAAACTAACATGTTTCATCAGGTTCTTTTAACTTCGATGAAATTTTTAGAGGAAGAGATCCAAGGTTTCATGGTCTTGTCATGACAACAGTTACTGTGCTGGATACAAAGTCATCAGGGAAAAATCTGACTAATGTGGATTTTCACCCAACGTTTTCACTGGGAGATGCAACCATCTACACTTCCAAGGACAAAAGAAGACTTAGAAGCAAAAAAAGTCCTCAACCAAACCCATAGTTTCCAGTCAGAAACCAGACTTTCTAAAACAGATGAAAATAAATCAAAATCCTTTATTTGTTGCTAAACAAAATGGTTTTACTCCAGTAAGCTTTCCCAGGAGCATTGCCATGATTAGAGAAATATATTATAGTAATATCTCTATTAATAATAACTGCTTTCTACTGGATTATCATGAAAGGCAGACAGTGCTCAATCTAAAATAAGCACAATTCTCCAGAAGAGTAATAGACACTATTGATGAAAAGAACTGAATCCCATTTTTTTTCCTGAAACTTTCCTTTTCCTAGCCATGTCTCCATGGCCTTGTAGCATCCTGTGCTATCTCACAACTCTCAACCCTACTCATGGCACCAGGTCCATATACCTCTAATAAAAAATACAAACTTTTGTAGTGCTCTCAAAGTACCTGCTTCCCACTCTACCTATAAAGCCACACAGGTTATATCAACCCAATTTCAGATGTAGCCCACAAATCACCTCTTTTTCATTCTTTACACAGTCCCCTTAGCCTTCCCAAACAGACTCATAGTCTTATTTTCCCTCTCTACTGTCCAGCCATGGAAAGGATGAGAAGGATTTCAGGTCAGGGCCTCCTGAACTTACTCAACTGACAGTTTTTTCTCTATTACCTCTTTTTATTTTTTCCCCTCTTTCTTTATTCTCCCCTCCCCAATTTATCGTCCTGCTGAGCGATTTTTCTTTTGCCTCCAGCAAAAAGTGCTCATCATGTGCCAGCATGACTTGCCATCATAAGTATGATGAAAAAAGGAAAACTGATAGTGCAAATTTTCTCAACAGTGAAGCATTTGATTCATATTTGCCCTCATTGTTCTCTAAGTTTTCAAGTGGTTTGAAACCTATTCCATTCTGACAATCTTTTTAAATAGGAGAGCCTAAGTTGGTGTTGCTGATACTACCAAATGCAGCATCTCCCACTGAAGACACACCTTCTCTTTTCCCCATTTACTCACTTTAACTTGCTGCTATTTCTCTCTTAAATATCTTGTAATAACATAAAATTTTCACTTTTTGTCATGCTGTCTCCTACACACAGAAAACTACTGTGCGGATCTACCCTTTCTTCCTTAAGGGTCCTTATCAAGACTGACTTTGATCACGAAAGGAATTAGCCTGAAGATAGCTGATTCTTTCAGAATGAGACATGTCCTCCCACACCCTTTATTGTTGCTAATCTCATTTTCATAGTGATCAGGGAATTGCAAAGGCTGTCAGAGCACATGTTGATATCAAGACATTCTGGAAAATAGCAGTCTGGATAAATTGCTAGTGGTAATTTAGGTGTTCTGGGTGTGGCTTTGCAGGCTCCTCTGAATGAATAAAAGGGGCATCCCCAA
This sequence comes from Podiceps cristatus, assembly GCA_000699545.1. NCBI lineage: Eukaryota > Metazoa > Chordata > Aves > Podicipediformes > Podicipedidae > Podiceps > Podiceps cristatus. The sequence goes on along the minus strand of KL276307.1, from coordinate 13,131 downwards.
CTGCTTCTAATGAGCTCTCCTTATGCCTGCAAATGGTTAGAAAAATTTGCAAAGTGAAAATTATGGCTACAGGCTGGCAGGGTGCCGGTTAATGGGCAGACCTTAGGCAATGTGAAGGGGTAAGATTTAATATTTTAGAAACAGAGAGAGCTTAACAGTGATAATTCTTTATAAGTGAATAATGTGGCCTACATTTTGAAACATTCAACAGCTGACTCAACAAACCCCATTAAAAGAAATAAAGGGAAAAGCTGGTCAGTGTCTGCTTTATTCACTAGACCATGTCACCTTTTCTATATTAAACGATTCACTTTTCTTTCAAGACAGTAAGTCACCATTAATAATGATTAGACATCACTCTGCAAAAGTTAGAAATGCAGCCTGGTTGGGAATATAAATGAAATTTCTCCTAGAAAAATACCACTTATTCCATTGGCATGTCATGAAATTAACCCAAGGATAAGGGAGATTGAGTGCCAGTTGGGCTGGAATAACAATTCAGGAAGCAAAGCCTCTACAAAGCCAAACAAGTAGCGGTTGTTTTGACTATGCATAAATGAAGGAATATTTTTAGAGAATTCTAGTTCAATAAATTTTGTGTCCATCAACCTATCAAGGAATATTGCTACTGTGCTAGCAAAAGACAAAGTGGAACTATTTGAATGGAGAAATGAAATTAAAAAGAGGAGAGGAGAGGAGAGGAGAGGAGAGGAGAGGAGAGGAGAGGACTGTAAACTCCAAGAATTTTGATTATGTTTAGATTAATTGAAACTACTGAGGTGAACACAGTTGCATTCCAACTAAGAGTGGAATCCTCTCTAGTGTAAAGGGATTAAGTTCATCCTGAAGCCTCATGCATGGAGCAAACCACCATGGGATGCTGAATCATATTTCATTATAAGGACCAAAAAAAAGAACTGAAAGGAAAAAAACGTATCATAGTTTTTCAGCTAACTATTTGCTAGTTCCTCATTGTGCAGAGGCCAGATGTCTCTCCCAACACAGTCCCCAGACAATGTGCTACAGGTGAGAAATGATCCACAGGCTGAGTGGTTTCAGAGTTGGCCAGCACTGACAGGCTGTGTCTGCCAGCAATGCTTTTAGGAATGGTTTTAAACACCATCAGGAAAAGGGGTCACTTTCTCTGTGACTTACTCTCTCATGCACATAAATCACCATAACTGCAGAATTTATGTCAATCCGAGATCTTCCTTGTTAAACAGAGCTGCTGGAATCAACAGGAGCACTCACAAAGTAAGACGCAAACAGGTGGTAGCAGGAAATTAATGAGTGATTTATCTGAAATTTATCCCAGAAAACAGCCAGATGAAATGTGGATGGTATGAAAGGGTGTTTTAAGTTCTGACCAATTTTCAAGGCCCTCAGGGAACAACAGGCTGGAAGACATCTTTTAGGACACTGAGCCCAGTTTGCTGGTAACACAGGAGACTGTATCATATAAACCTGTTCATCATTTTCTCAGGATCTGTCTTCAGCTGAGGATTATTTTTTTCATATCATTCTCATTTCATTTGACATTTGGAAACTTTCTTCTGTTCACCAGTTTAAAGCTATTCCCTGGTGAGCTTGTATCCATTTTGTAAAATTTCAATGTTATCTATTAATTTAAATAAGCTATATTTGGCTTTTCCTTATAGCCTGATGTTTATTCACATCAAATGCAAAAATATCTATGCCACTTGATTGCTGTTGTGCTTACATCTCTCTCTGGCCAAAATTCTGAATAGTAAAGATAAGCATATGCTTAAAGCTGAGCTCATGCTTATATACGTTCAGAAATAAAGTCCTTACCTTTCTAACAGCAAATAAAAAAGTTACCAGAATCACTACTGATTTCTATGTCTACCACATTCTGTTGGATTAAGGTCATTTCTTTGTATTATCTCAGTGGCACAAGGAAAAAGGATTTGTAAGCAATCTGGCCCTTACAAAAACAAACAAAATTGTCACAGACCAATTAAAATAAATTTTATGAGTTTCCTGCTGCAATTATTTCAGGTGCTTTGTTTCCATATGCGAACTCAACTACTAATCAGCCACTCATTAATCTTAACTATCTCTGTATGTCATCTCCATGCATCTTAAACAGATGAATAAACAAGCTAAATTGAAATGTAATGGATTTAGGTTATCTGTTTCTTGTAAAATTAAATAAAATTAAATCTAGTGTGTCAGTTTACACATGTGGATATAAATGAGTATAGAGAGCAGGAAGCTCACATGAAACTGTTGGAGCTAAACCTGCTCAATAGCTGTCCAAATTTTGAATACGCTTAAATATACAAATTGCCCGTTCTTGTTAGTCACCTCCAATATCTGTATAATTGTTGGTGTAGCCATGAAAGATGAACTCTTCCTCTGAACAGAAGGATATGATGCAAATGTATAAGGACTTTAACTGTCTCTTACAGCTCAGCTCTATCTACTTGACTTTTGCATCAGCCAAGTCTATCCATAGATCTGAAGTGGCTTTGCCTCATCGGGTCTATTTGTAACCCCTGGGTTCAGACCTGCAGAGCTCTCCATTAGATCTTGGGAAAATCACAAAGCAAAGTGCAAAATCATCCATGTCCCTGCTCCCTCCTGTGGCAGCAGCTTTGCGGTTTGGAAGGGGAAAAAGCAGAGTCCAATAGTGGAGCTGCAGCAGCAATTTTACAGGGTTTCTTTAGCTGTAAAGGCCATGATGTCCAGTTCCCTGAACCTTTGATTCTCTGGTGACAGGCTGGAACTGATGGCGTTTTTTTTCCTCTCTTACTCTTCTACACACATTCATGTGTCCCAAGGTTACAAGCTGTTCAGCGATGTTTTTTGTAAAATTAGCTGTGAGTCACAGGGGCATGACAGCACTGGCAACCGAAGGAGTGTATTCAAGACAAGAAGCAAATACAGCTGTAAAGTACAACCAGTGAGAGAAAATCAAGAAGAGAAATTGTTTGTTTAAAATGGCAGGGGGGAAGTGCATTTAAAATTAGAAATGTGAATTAGAAAATCCATCTGGACTTAAATCTCTAGAAGTTTGAGCACAGGTGTTTCTTTTTACAGAAAAGCTTTACAAAACTGTTGTACAATCTCCATGGAGACTGCACCGATGGTGGGCTTGTTTCTCCTCCCTTGCAACACGGGATCCCAGCCTGCCATCCATGTATACATACAGAAGAAATGCTTCCCCTTCCACCACTGCCAGCTACAATCTTTACACACTCACTTTTCATATACACTGCCATACATACTGGCTCTGCACTTTATTTGGATTAAATTAACAAAGTAACATTGGTATCAGCTGGTTATACGGAGAAGCCAGCCTACCCGTTCACAAAGCTAGAAGGGACTGAAAAGATCATCTCATCCAGCCTCCTAATTGTAGCTGTCAATCTTCCATGTGGCGTACATTATAAACGAACCACCTGGAAACTCACTTCAAAAGCAAAAACAGACATTAAAATTCAGATGCAAAGCCCTTGAGTGAGGATATCAAAAGGATTTAAATTATATCCAGTTTAGATTGTAGTTTTTGATACAGTACCTTTGGGAAATATATGTAAACATGTTAATATTTTAAAACCTAAATAAGGTACATTGTATTTCTTGAAAGTATTAAAAAACTCAAACCACCTGTGATAACAGTCTGTATTTTTTATCACTTACTTATTAATTGCATAATGTACAAAAGGAATTGTTGAAATTATCTAACATGACCAGCCTCATGATAATTAAAAAAGCTTTTAGAAATGAAAGTGTAGGATGGTGGCTTGGAGAGTAAATTGATTTGCACTTTTCAAAAAAACCCATTTGCAAAACCCCGCAGAAGAATCTAGTAAAGAGAGTGAAAAATGTTTATCTTTTGAGAAGAAAGGAAGAAAGTAAGTCACCATTAATAATTTGATTAGCTTGAACACTTTAACATGGAGCTGTTCTGACCTATTCTCTGTAGAAGTACCATAACACCAAGGTTAGCCAGAGTAAGGAAGCAGTTTTCTGATTGAATTAAAGAAAATTGCATCAGTATTATGGTGGTAAACCACTTAAGGCAAATGATTTTAAAATTTCCTCATGCATTCAATTTTCTCTGACACACAGGATCAGATTGCTTTTTTCATTAAATACGGCACATGAAAATGTTTTTAGTTATGGTATTTGCACATTTCGGGTAGCTTTTCTCTTGGTCATTTCAGTAGACATGTCATCACAGGTTCTGATTATTCCAGGTCATATTCTGAAGACAGTGGTCTACAGGACACAAGGGTTTTGTGGTGCTTGAGCCCATAAATCCAAGGCAGAAAACCTGGCCTCTTTGATGTCAACGGAAAGAGTTTCCAAGGGAATTCTTCTAATTTTGGTAGCCTCAGATTAATGCTACTGTCCTGGAGCCAGCAAACCTCATACTGTTCACTTTAATAAGAGCCAAGCTGCAGCAGCTTTAGATATGTCTAGACTTTCCTTTCACTCCAGAGTATGCTGGATGACCTGCAGCCAGCAAATCTAGGTACCAGCCTCAAGAGCATATGAAATTCCATTGACCTGAATACGGCTCGACACTCAGTCCCCTCGTATCACTGACATAGATAGACAACATGTTGCTGAGCAGTTCAGTTTCCCAGCTGTCCATGGAGACCTGCTGAGGTAGGATGATGAGAATCCAACAGAGCACATTCACGGGCATGTCCCAGAGACTGTACAGGCACAGTTTAATAGGGCTGAAAACGGCCTCCTTCTTTGTTGGTCCGACAAATGTCATTTGGATCTGTGTCTTTTGATTAGCAGGTTGTTCCTCATCTGTGATTATAGTGGGGATTGCCTGACAGTTTCTTCTAAGGAAAAAAATGTACTTATATGCTCACTTTTTGCCACTGGAAAAAGTAAATGATTTATGCATGACTTTTTAATATATCAAATTTGACCTGAAAAAATCCATTTCTTGTTTTTATTCCCCTTGCTTTTCTTTTTCCATGTTCTATAGATACTGGTGAAAAGCTTAAACCCTTCAAATAAATAAGTTGTCATTTGGGAAAAAGATATTTATCATTATTATATAATCTATATTTACTTGGTTACCTGTGTGGCAGATACACTCGCCCTGTTAAGGGCCAGGGCACGTCAGGGGCAGCAGCCAATGGCTCATTATTGTGCCTCTGGCACCCTGCTGTGGCCGTTGCCATGTATGCACCTCAGGTCGGGTATCGACCTCCCACCCGCGCCCCCAGCCACTCACCCTCCCTGTGGTGGGTGTGGAAAGGCAGCACCCCTCAGCCAAGAGAGAAACTTCTAGGCCTATGACCATACTGGGAACCCTGGGTGGGCATGGAGGACCCTTAACGAGTGGTGCACCGTGGCTGAGAGAAGCTTCTGGACTACCAACCATAAATGACCACAGCTCAGATCTGACCAGGCTATAAAAGGAGTCTCCACTAGAAGCCCACTTTGAGTGGTTTTCCTTGGAGCAGCGGGTCTCTGTTTGGAAACTCTCCCCTTGCTCTGGGATGACACCTAAGGAAACCTTCCCAGGATTGAGTGCCCTCGCCATCTTTCGGTAAGTGATTTCTTCTGGGTATCTTTGAGCAAACCCTCATCCCCTTTGGGTGAGTGATCTTATTTTTCTGGGTACCCTTGGGTGAAATCGTTCCCCTTTGTGAGTGGGTGTGTGCACACCCTGGATCACTATCCTTGTGTTTTGCCGTGTAGTGATAACATCCCCGACTGGTATATCAAATCTATAATTTGTGAAATGTTCTCGGAGAGTTGTTTAGTTACCTTGTTGTTTCGTTAGTTTGGTGGTTTGGTTTCAGTTGTGAATTAAAGTATATTTGAGTTTATTGTCTGCGTGAAGTTGTTTTAGTGTACCTCCGTGATAACCTGGTTTTGTATTAATACTAATAATAATATACCTTACTAGAATAATTTCAATCAAATTAAAAACATCCTTGATTTCTCAAGTTCAACACTTTAATATGGTTCTGTGTCATTTCCTTCCAGCTAATGGAGGAGAAAAAAAAAACCAAGATCTAGCAGCCTGAGTGTTGAACAAAACAAATTCCCAACAAAGTTTTTATTTTTAAGTGAAGAAAGTTTAAGTGAAGAAAGTTTAAGGACATAAGCATCATAATTCCCATTTGGATTTGAACTTCCACATTTTGCTGTGCTAAGTTCCATAGATTTGGTCCATCCATAACAGCTGAGCCTTCATTTATAATGTAGTAACTCTAGTCAGGATTAGGGGGAAAAAAAGTGTAAGTCATAGATATGAAATTTGAAGAAACAAAGATATGAAAGGGTGCTGCAATCCCACCTATCTAACC
>JMFS01085771.1:0-18435 GCA_000699545.1 Podiceps cristatus | reverse complement strand
CCGGGGAGCCCCCGCCCTGCCTGCGGTGGCCTCCGCCTGGCAGGGCCCAGGCGCGTCTCCTCAGCCTCAGGCGGTGGGCGCCCACCCCGACTGCGTGCTTTTGCTGGGGCTCTCGCAGTCACTCTGCCGGCGTTATCGCCCCGGACTGGCTTTTCAGGATGGCCCGGCTTCCTGGGGCGCGCTCGGTGCGTTCTTCTCTTTGGAAAGCCGAAGCGTTCAGGGGCGTCTTGTAAAGAAATGCCTCGGAAGATTCACGGCCAAAAGTAAACCTGTTCTTTCTCGCTAGTCTGTTTGAAGCACAGCTGTGGCCGCCCTTTCCTGCTGGGAAAAAGAGCTTATCTGCTCTTTGAAATTTAAGCTATTTAGCCTTCTTGAGATTTTGTTTGTTTGGTGGTGCTTTTTTTCTTCATCTGAGGCATTGCTTTATGTTAGATTTTTGGGTTTCTTACTTTGTCTGTTGATTATAAGTAAAACTTAAAAAAATAAAAACCAAAACATGAAAAAAGCCACAAACAAACAAAAAACCAATGCACAATCCCAAAGCAACACTAGTCTGCACTTACACTAGTCTAATTTCAAGGCATGGAAAAGATTCAGAGGTGTGGGAAGATGCTCTTTGGGAGCTATGACTGAAATAGGAGGAGTTAGAATAGTTTTGCATCTCCTTATTTTTAGACTTCAAGTGAAGTTGGGGGAGGTGTTTGAATTGGCAGTTTGTCATTTCACTGTGACTTTGTGCAGCCTTGTTCACTATATGTCCCTTAGGAGTCATTCATAGGCAATTCCCCCCAGAATATGAATTAACCTATATTTTTGAAGTACCTTACAGAGAGAAAAATAATTATTACAGGGTGGTGATATTTTTGGCTTTGATGTCTCTTTTGAGCTTTTTTTAACCCATTTAGTATTTAATGCCTAAGATTTTTTTTATTCTTCTAACTGCTATTTAATGCCTAAGATTTTTTTTATTCTTCTGATTTTTGTCAGTTTAAGTTACCTGAACTTGCTGGTGACCTTTGATGAAATTGAAAACTAATTAGATAGCTGAACAGGATTCAGAGTGTGAAATACCTTACATCTCCTGCAGTTGTATAATGCTGTGTAATTTGCCTTGACTTCTAAGCTTGCAGCGTACTCTAACCCTGTTTTTTAAATCTGTGTTTCAGGTTCAGCTGTTTTGGCTCTCTTGTTAGCCGGCTATCTAGCACAGCAGTATTTACCGATGCCTACACCGAAAGTCATTGGGATTGACCTTGGCACAACTTACTGCTCTGTTGGTGTCTTTCTTCCTGGAACAGGGCAGGTGAAAGTTATTGCAGATGAAAATGGGCACAACAGCATACCAAGTATAGTCTCTTTCACAGATAGAGATGTGTATGTAGGATATGATGGCCTAGAACTGGCTGATTCAAATCCTCACAACACCATATATGATGCCAAAAGATTCATTGGGAAAATCTTCACTTCAGAAGAACTGAAAAGTGAAAGTAGCAGGTATCCCTTTAAGGTAAGGAGCCATCTTCGTTAGTTCTCTCCAAGCAGTAGCTCCTATATAGCTATATAGGGAGCTTGCAACATGAAGTAGGTGACTGGATTTTCTGACCTTGAGTCATTTGGCTCAATCTGATATGCCTGAAAACAATAAGAAGTATCCAGAGAGGGGAGGAAGAGGAATGGGTTGTGGATGTCGCGTACCTCTGCATGAGAGCTGACAGTGATTTTCCGGAGGACCCTGGAAAATCTGCTGCGAAATATGTTTCTGAGTAACTTTCCAGCCCCTTCTCTTAAAGCTTAAATTTGAACTTGAAATTCTAACTGTTCTTTGCTGAAATTTCACTTCTCCTCTGATGTTTTTAAAAAAAAGTGTAAAAGTCACATCTCTGTCCCAGTGCATTTCTTTTCCCTTAGCACTTTTCTAGTGCTTACTTGACCAGCAGCAGATGTTGAAAGCTGCTTTTTAAAAAAGTATTGCATTAATTTAGCACGGTGCAGTATTTGCTGAAAAGGGACACGTTTTCAGGTAGTACAAACAGTCTTTGAATTCTTTGCTTGTTAAGAGAAGCTGTTCCAGTACCAACCTGTTTGCTTCCTTCAAAAAGAACCACCTGTGGAAAGCTTTATCAGTAGGGTAAACCTAATGATTAAAAAGCATTACTTTTATCTTTTAAATGTGGTTTTGAAGGGCACAGTGGGTACCACTACCTTGGATATACTCTGACCTTTTAAGTGGTATGTTATGCATAATACTCATAATCAAGGAATAAAAGTGGTTCAGGAAGTGGCCAAAGCACATTTGCATTTCTTTTACCGGAATGAACAGACTATGTATGAATAAAACACTTGGCAGGCGCAGAGTGGGAGACAGTAAGAAAAGACTTTTTACCTGTGGATTGTGTTGCTTTTTTCTCCTAGATTTTCAACAACAATGGATCAGCGGAATTTTCTGTGACAACTAATGAAACCTTTCGCATCACTCCAGAGCATATTGGCTCTCAGCTGCTACTGAAGTTGAAGAGAATGGCAGAAGACTATCTGGGCATGCCCCTTTCGAAGGCGGTCATCTCTGTGCCAGCAGAATTTGATGAAAGGCAACGGAATTCTACCATCAAGGCAGCTAACCTTGCAGGTCATGTCTCTTTATTCCAGCGTTTTTCTATGAAGCCATGAGATTATCTTTAGGTCTATTTCACTAACAGTAAAGTCTTTGGGGAGGATATAGAAACAGTGAATCAGTGACAGAGAACCTTAGAATGGATTTATTTTTTTTTTTTTTTTTTTTAACAGACCATTAAGAATTGTGAAGAAGAGCAGACAACTCTTGGGTTCCAACAGGTGCAGCTGACTAAGCAAACATAGATAGGTAGAAGTAGTAAGTTTTACTTCAAGGAAAATAGTCTTTTTGGTAAACTCCAAATAGAATGGCTATACAGGGCACCCTTGGACAATAATTTAAACAGAAGTAGAACACATGAGAGAAATCTCCTTAGCCAGGTTTCTCTGGAAATCTTGTTAGCAAGGTTTCTCTTTGTTTGGGCAAATTGTGGTTCGTGATTGACACTGAAGTAGTATTAATTTAGGCTTAAATAAGGAAAAGAGTTCATTGAGTATTATTGTGTAGAAAATGATTTCCTTTAGATCTGACATTTTACATAGGTAAGTACAAAACAAAAAACCCAAAAAACAACACCCACAAAACCCCACAAACCCTAATGGTAAATGTCAGTATGATCTGAGAACTGCAGTTTTCTGAAGTGTACCTGACTGTTGCGTGGTATCTTTGCTGTTTGTAGGGCTGGAAATTTTGCGAGTCATCAATGAACCCACAGCGGCAGCTATGGCTTATGGACTCCACAAAGCTGATGTGTTTAATGTTTTGGTGGTGGATTTGGGTGGAGGAACTTTGGATGTGTCTCTGTTGAACAAGCAGGGAGGGATGTTCCTCACACGAGCCATGGCAGGTGAGGGAAAAAAATCCTCAAGGAGTGGGGGGTAAGGAAAGGTGCACCTGAAGCCGCCATTAGAGAGGCTTTTCAAAACATGCCAGCCTTGTCACAGTGTTCTCCGGAAGTGTTCTCAGCTGCCGTTCATGCAAATTTAGGTTTGTGACTGGTTTTGGCAATTAAGATAAATTCACGGGTTTTGGCTGACTCAAGGGCATAAGTTGTGTGGTTTCATTTTATCTGTGGCTGTTAACTTTTGTGCCTACTAGTAAAACTGCTGGTGTGTATTACAATTACTTTGACTGGACTTTGGGGGGCTGAGGGTGTTACAAATCTTTGTTACCTTTGTCCAAGCTGGAAATATTTGCCAAATTATTGAGTAGTGCCTTAGAGCATCCTTGCCTTGTGTTTGGCTCCAGTTCAGTCGGGCAGGGTTCGGGGACATGCATGCTGTTAACCCAGAAGTCAGTTTTGTGATACGTACATGCCAAAGGGATTCATCACTTGGCAAAGAGTTCTGGCAGTAACGTTCAGTAAAACCGTAAGAACCCAGAACTGCTTTTCAGATGACCTGGATTCAGACGGGTCTGAGATGCAGCGCTAACTGTCTGCCTCGCCTTGGAGGAGCAGGTTTTGAGCTGAGCTGCTGCTGAGTCCAGTAAGGGTGGAACAGCAAGAAATACTCATCAGCTTCATTCTGACTTATTTAGGTGGAGGTCCACTAAATGAATTCCTGGTTTCAGTCAAAACAGAACAGTGGAGTATTGTTCAACACAGATAAAAGACTGCAGGCTTTTTTTTTTTTTTTAACTCTGTTGAATGGAAAGCATGAAGAATTGTTTGAAAGATTTTGGAAACATGGTGCAAGAATAATCTTTCAGTAGAAATTGGTCATATTTTTTTTTTTTTTTTTCCTCTCTCTGAAGGCTAATATAAGATACACCTGCTAATAGAGCTTGAAGCTCACTGCCTGCATTTTATTACCTTTTTCCACTTCCGGCAGGGTATATAGACATACTTGAGTAGCATGTAGTTTTTTTGGGGGGTGCATGAAGACGGTGAGTAATTTGAAACTGTTAAAACAGTGATCCCTATAAAGCTGTACTGTGGAAGTGCTGAGAGAAAAATCCGTTCAGGGCAGAAATTTCAAACTGGGAATTTCAGCTGGAAAAACAATTTGCTGTGTAACTTCAGTTACAGGGTTCCAGCTAGAAATTTACTGTTGTGTATTTTCTCCTATAGAGAATACCTCTCTGAGTTAACAACCACTGTTGCCTTTGGTTGGTTGGTTTGTTTGTTTCCTGCTACAGTGTAACAGAGCAGTTCCAGGGAAAAAACATTGTTGAAAAATAGATGCTAGATGAAAATCTGGAAATTGCTATTCGTTGTGCATTCTTCAGTGGACAACAACTATGTCTATTTTCCCAGCTCTGTGAGCTCTTGTGCTGTGCTTATGGTCCTACTATCATTGTCCTGGCCCTTGAGAACCATCTCCCGGTAAAAGAGAAGATGCATGCTGCTTTCTGAGGCCTGGAAGGTGATGTGTCTGATGCCTTTTTTTCTGATGTTTCAGGTAACAACAAACTTGGAGGACAGGATTTTAATCAGAGGTTGATGCTGTATTTGTACGATCAGCTCCATCAAAAGTATGGTTCTCTGCCAACAAGAAAAGAAGAAATACATCGCCTCAGACAGGCTGTGGAAGCAGTTAAATTAAATTTGACTGTTCGTGAGGCAGCTACGCTAAGGGTGTCATTGACTATGCCCGAAAGGAAGCTTACAAAAGAACTTCCAGAAGGTGAGGTAAAAACAAACGCTGTGCTAAAAGGCAAGCCTTCACAAAAAACAAAAGATCTGAAAAATCTTGGAGATGCTTCAAAAGTAGACAACAACTTTATCAAAGTTGTTTTTGAAACAGAAATCTCTAGGAAGCTCTTTGAGATGTTAAATGAAGACCTTTTTGAGAAGATTCTCGTGCCCATTGAACAGGTGTTGAAGGAAGGCCACCTACACAAAGCAGAAGTGGATGAAATTGTGTTAGTTGGAGGCTCCACCCGGATTCCTCAAATACGCAAAGTTATTCGGGAATTCTTTGGAAAGGAACCTAACACCTCTGTAGATCCTGATCTAGCAGTTGTAATGGGCGTAGCTATCCAAGCAGGAATTGTTGGTGGGTCCTGGCCTCTCCAAGTCAGCGCCATAGAAATTCCTAATAAGCATTTACGGAAGACTAATTTTAACTGAATAAAAACTCTTCCCCGTTGCGTTCCATCTCTCCGAAAGCATACTCTGATGGTGCATACTTACTGGACTGGCAGCGGAGCCTCATCTTAGCCGTATTATATTCGTTTATATCTATTCCAGTTAGGTGTTACTGGACGCCTGACTGTGTTAAAGCTAGGTGTTACTTTAAAGGTACCAGTGATTTTTTTTTTTTTGGAGTTCTGAAGTGTCCTGTATTTGCTTGGAGATTGGATATTGGACGAAAAGTCTAGTGATGACGCACTCACATTTTTTTGCTAAATTTTATTAGCAGATCCTGAGACCTATATGTTTAAAATATAAAGGAAGTGTGACTGAAGGTTAGAGGTGATGTGGTATGGTACTATTGGTATTCCCAGGTCCAATATATTTACTTTGAAAGAATGTGAAGCAGTGTTAATGCGCATAGCACTAGCAGTGTTGAGCTTAAACTTATTTATTAAATTGAGTCATTTGAGCATTTAAGCACCTTTCTAAAAGGCATGTTGCAGCGTGAATGAGACTTTCACATTCACGTGACTCCTCTGCTGTTCATAACAGCATAACGGTATTACTGAGGCAGTGGGTCTGACGTTTCAGCCAAACCGTATTGAGAAACGTGGCTCTTGCTAATGTAGAGTTACTTTGTGTGTCTCCGCTTGGTGTGGCTTTGATGGTTAACATAAAGGTGCTGCTGTCATACCACTGATGTTCTCCACAGAGAACGAAGGCATATTGCCAACTATTTATACCTCCCCTCGCCTTATTTGAAAACTGCGGTGATTTTATGTATCTGAAGGCCACATCTATCTATCTTACCTTGGATTTGACCAGCACGAATTTGTGTTGCACATCTACAGCGTGTGGTGTCCTTCCCCTTGAGTACCCCAAGCTGTGCTGTTTTCAGGGACAAAGTGTGGGACAGAAGGGACTGCCTGGATGAAGTCTAGTTCCTGTGTAGTCCTAGTAAATGAAAATTCACCAAACTATTTCATACTTTTTAGCTTGTATCCCTGGTTCAAGTTTTGTTATATTCCCCCTCTAAACTGAACATAGATCAGAGATATCGTGGCTGACTTTTTGGGAAGGAAACAGTGTGTGTAACTCAGGATTTAAGGCAGCACTTCTTAGGACTTTATTTTAGGCATATAGTTTACTACCCAGCTAACTAGCAAATGTATGAAGAGAAAAAAAGTAATGATCTGAAACAAAAAAATGGTGCCAGTTGTGTTCTCTTTGGAGGGCTACTTCCTTAGTTTAAGGCCAGTTGAATTCTTCTATCTGTGTAGAACTTTCTACAATAAAAGCACTTCATTCAGCTAAGACTAGCTTCAGCGTTTACCGATCCAGTCTTAATTGGTCAAGCTCTAGTAACAGGTGGCTCTAAGCATTTTCTTGTATGCTCCAGAAAAATTTGGTTTGTATTCAGCTTGGCAAGATAAAGTGTGGGCCTTAGACCTATTGTTTAACCTATGACTACATTAAAATAGGCTTCTTATTCTCCTGGCAGTAGTCCTGATTTATGGCACTGCCGTAACTCAGTTGTGCTGAGTCAGCCGTTTGCATAACTATTGTCTAAACATATCTTTGAAGTAATCCAATTAAAATCCACTTAAAATGAATCATAGTTGCACACAACCATTCCATCAGCATTGTTTAACTTCACAGAGGATTCCCAAAATATTGCTAACATCTGTTTAATTTCCCTGAGTTGAAAACCAAAGGTTTTCTCTTTTTTTTGAGGATTTTTACCCTTTGTATGTCTTTGAAAGTGACCCTGCCTTGAAGTCTGTATGGGGCTTCCAGTAACACGTGACGATGCGTTCAGAACGAAGTGTTGCGTGGTTATGAACAGTGAGCGGTAAGGGACTAAGGTGAATCTAACTGCAACTCCTGAGCTGAAGGAAGTGCCTCTTCAGTGAAATCGTGGATGAATGCCAATATACAGTACAGTTCTTGTACGCAGTTGCTGTTTGCGGCCTTGCCTTACAGATATAAATGTGTATGTATTTAATTCAGCATATATCCCAATGTCTTTGGAGTCATTGTGGCCTTTCCTTCTGCCCTGCTGTAAATTCATCTCAGAGCCTACTGGAGTTACAGTAGGTATTTAGTCTTCAATTTTTTTTTAATGTACTGTGTAAAATGAGCAGACCTGTATAAAAATAGAACCACGTTGTGGTGAAATTAAATTATTAAAAGCTTTTTGCAATGTTGGGACAAGTTGGGTAGGAGTGTTGGGAATAACTTTAAACTCTCAATGCAAGTAAATGAAGTACTATTTTTTTTTTTTTCTTTCACATACTCTTTCACTCTGGAGGAGTGAAATCTCCTTCAGTGTTAATCTGGGAATTGTAAGGGAAGGGTGAGTTGTTTACTTGAAAAAAAAAAAAAATCACAGAAGGGTATTTATTCAGATTGCTATACATTTTTTTTTTTTTTTAGTAGAGAAGTTACTGTACATTGGGTATCTCACAATGCATCCTTATTTATTAAATGATTGCAGAAATGAGAGAACAGTTATTTATTTTGTATCTTTCAATTTTTAGTACTGTATTTTGGCACAAGCCATCAGATTTAAGATGAGTCCACTGTACTAAGTGGGCATTTCCAGGAATGCACAGGTACTGCTTACCAAAAGTCTCTCTTTAAACAAATTGATACTTTAAGGCTGAAATCTTTCCACAAACAAAATCCTTGAAATGTGAGTATGGTTGCCTGTGTTAGGTGTGTAACAAATTTCCATAGCTAAAGCTTGTTTGTGAGTTGAAATTCTGATGAAAGTGTAAGATGCCTCACCAGTTGTACATTCCTGAATTGTTTCAAGTGCAGACGATGAAATGCATTTTATAACCTTTTAGAATGTTTTTAATAAAAGTAATTTCTGTCCCTTGGACATATCTTGTTTCAGTTTCTCGGGGAAACAGCGCTATTTCCCTGCATCTTCCCCAAATTCCCTTGGAGGTTAGAGGAGGAGGTTGTAATCCCTCAACTTGTCATGGGGTTGCTATACCCTGGAGCGACAGATCTTCCCTGGGAGGGGGCACAGAGGAGTGTTAGGAACTGGGGTGGGAGGGGGAAAAAACCCCCTTTCTCCTCAAGCTGCAGTCGGGGGTGGAAGGACGGAATCGAGAAGGAAAGTGCAGGTCAGTACAAGGAAAAGCAAGGAGTGACAGGGAAGAAGGAAGAACCGCCAGCAGGTTGGGAAACCTGCCTTTTCCTGCCTACCCTAAGCCTGTCAGATGATCGGTAAGCTGCTGCTGCAGGAGAGCATAGCAGGAGAGCATCATGCTGCTGCTGCTGCCTCCACCGCACCTCCTTTTCCACAGTAGAGCTGCGCGTGAGGGCTAGAGTTTGCTGAAAGAGAATGAACGGCTATTTGGCTTTTGCAGATGTTACCCCGCTGTTTCCCTTTCTCTCAGACTTCGCAGTTACTCAGTCTGCAGCTTTTCCCAACTGTGGTCTGAAGGTAGTCTGAAGCTGTAAGGCTACGTCAGCCCACCAGTAAGCACAGAACACCGTCCTCCCCACAAATTTAAAAAATAAAAAATAAAGTAAAAACTACCATGCACTGATGCCAGTCCTCATCTTATTTTCTCTGGACCTTACAAAAGGGGTTGGTCTCTGAGGTACTGAAGTTTACCTCCCCCAGCCTTACATCTAGAACTTAGTATTCAGTTTAGGAAGGGCACCCACCTCAGTCCTTTCCCGTTCCTCCTGCGATGCTTGCAGCTACGGGTGGGCTTGGGAGGGAGCATCGAGGTGGGTAAGGGATGGGACAAGGGTGGGGGAAGCAGAGCCCCGGCAGCGCCTGCCTGCGGCACTTTGACTGTTGTGGGGAAGTTAAAAATGTTGGTATGTGAAGGGTCTGCTCTGCTGGGAAGGTACTGTGGGCCTCGCTTGGGGGAAGGAAGAGGAAAGCGGGTGAAAGCAGGAAGCTGTTCTCGCCTGAGAAATTCCACACCAGTCTCTCCCAGACTTTCAGAAGGTAATAGTTATTTGGGCAGCATTGTTCCTAGTCTAAAATCGTTACATACTCATAGTTTTGTGCAAATGATAGCATACTGAGTTGTGTTTTGTAGCCAATTACAGTAGGTAGTACTCTCTTTAATGTCAGAAAATAGGCTTGTTTTTTTTACCTTCAGGAAAGGGCAGGGAAATCGTTCACTTTCACTGTAGCGGAACCACATCTTTGAGGAAATGTCTTCAGAGACCCTCCGTCACTTCTCACTACGGTTTGCTTGCTATCAGGCAAGAAAATAAGATCCTACTTGATATTAATCAGGTGTCAATATTAAAGTAAGATAACAGGGCTGTAGCCTGAAGCTTTATTCATGTACTGTGGGTTTGGGGGTTTTTTTGGTGGTGGTTGGTTTTGTTGTTGTTCGGTGGGGTTTTTGGTTTGGTTAAGAAAAGCAGTTGATGGGGATCTTCTCAGTCTTTGAAGCTAAGATTGTATTGATTCAGTTGTTGAATTTGAAGAGCTTCAGGGAAGTGTAATAAAAATGGAAAATAATATTTATGAGGCCTAGAAGAAGCATAGGCACATTTAACTGATGCTTTCAGTAAATGTACATAAGCTGTCTTGCTACTGTAATTAGTACTGAGGTTTGCATTAAAAATCTACTAGCAAAGCGATAGCTGCAGCTGACTCCATTTTTTCTGGGATTCTTTCACCAGGTGATTTTGTAATGCTCAATTAGATACATAAGAAGTAGTTTTCAGTTATCTGAAATAACTTTTTAGTTATTCAGAAACTGCAAGAAAAGTTAATGTGGCAAGTTTACTGCCTCAAAAATTACTTAAGTACACATGGAAATATGCATGTCCTAAAAATCAGCACCGAGTGGCATCTGTCTATATGTCCACACAATAAGCAGTTTCATTTTTTTCAAAATTTGCAATCATAGTAAGAATATATTAACTAGATGGACATGTCACGGCAACTTAATTAAGTACTATTTTTAAATTAAAAAGTGTGTGAACAGCAAGATTTATTTTTCAATCAGTCTTCACTAGTGCAACAGTTGAAACATTCTGTGAAAATTATAGCTTCATTATGTTGTTCCAGTGCCAATATAATCAAGGTAAGTGATTTGTATAAAATCAGAAGGTTATTTTAAGAAACCTGATCAATAGACACAGATTGTTGTTGTAGTAAACAGCAGTGCCGGGAGGAGCTTTTGAGGAAGCTGGTCATTTTATAACATCAGGAATGGCACACATGCCTTGAGTGTTTACTGGAGTAAGGAACTCTCATCTTCATTAAGAATTTGTTCATTAGTTTTCTTTCTATCTTCTTATCCCAGCCTCTGCAACCATTTCAGAAAAGGCACCTTTTCGTTGTAACAAATTATGTGGTGTATCATATTCTAGAATCCTTCCTGCATCCAGAACAAGCACTCTACAATGCAAAAGCAGAAAGATTACATACAGGAAAAGAAAAATGAGTTATTCAGCCATATTTTCCAGTCCTACTATAGATGTCTCTGGATAATGGGAACTCCTCTTTAGAAGAACCATTGCACTAGGTAATTCATCAGTTTCTAAAGCTAGGAACTCCTGTATTTTAAAAAAAAAAAAAAAAAAAAAAAAAAAAAAAGTAAGCCTTTTAAAAATGGCTTTTTTTCTTAATTATAGTCCACTTACTATAAGAGAATTAAGTGGTCTTAATAGTAGCTTATACCTGTATCTTAGCAGGAAAATATTAAATTAATGCTGTAATTAGAAGGGGGAAACAGAACAGAGGCTATTGATATTTAATTAATATTGATGCTTAAGTCTTTTGTAATACCTTATATACAGATACTAAGGTAAAAAGTGTTGGGAGTGTAAAATTTAGTAAGTCTGAAAACTGATGCACTTAAAGGAAGCCATTTATTTTTAAAACGGCTTACCAAAACTTACCTCTCTGAATCCATCACTGTATGTAACCTGTGGGCTATAGTTAATATTGTGCAGTTGTAAAATTCTCTTTTGATGGTGGACTGCACCAAGTTATCTGTTTCCATGTCGACAGAAGCTGTTGCCTCATCTAGGACCAGGATTTTTGTCTTCCGTAGCAAAACACGGGCCAGACAGACCAGCTGTCTCTGCCCAAGGCTGTTAAAAATACATTTGGGGTGGTCAGGTCAGGCACACTGAGGAAGTGGAGAACAATGTAAAGCTGAGATTACTGTGGAGCCTACCTGTACTGTCTTTCTTAACAACACTGTACACTTCTAAGAAGACTAGTGAAATACATTCACCTCATTTTGGAAGTTCTGATTTCTCCTTGCTCAGCATACCAATAACAGGTAAGGTAGACTTTTAAACACCTGTGGCTAAACTTCGTAGCATAAACCTAGTCTTACCTTCAACTTCTATATTTACATTATAATGGGGACTTCGAATAAGCCAGATTGAATGCTAAACCACTTTTTAATAATGTTCAGTGTAAAAGTTTAGATACTTCTATATGTTAGCTGTGGTGTATGCCTTCTAGAAACTTCTTCTTGAAAATGATCTGTCAAAAACATTCAAGTTGATATTTGGTATGCTCTATTTAAGACCTGCCCCTTTGCTGCTGAAGGCTTCAGTATTTCCCTCCTACAGCTTACAGTGCTTTTACCTCCAGCACCCTCCTTACACACTTATGTAACTATGGGTTAACATTTTACAAGGAAAATATGAGTTGCTTTGCCTGAGCAAATAAAGCAAAGGAATAAACCCTCTGCAGTTTTGCCTTCTTTCCAGGTTTGGTGGTTTTGGTTTGTTTTAATTTAAATAAATAAGCACTTTTCTATCCAAATCTAATTAGGTGGTGCATGAATTGCCCCCATCCCTCCACCCCCTTTACACCTACTCATATACTTGAGCTGAAAATAGCCCACTTCCTTGGCTGCCCATACAGCACAGGCCACAGGACTTTATACAGTCATGACCGGTTTGTTATCTCAAACAAATGTGTACTACCAGAAACATTCTGCTGACAGGAGAAGTCTCATTTTCATACTGATACTTTAAGTAAAGTCTCTGGAAAGAACACACAGTTTTACAGTACCAGAAAACAACTGCAATAGCACTTTCTTGTTTATGTACCTGAGATTTTCACCACCTTCTGAAACCTCATGAAGGAGCTTCTTTGGGAGCGACTGGACAAAATCCTTTAAGTCACACAGTTCCAGTACCTCCCACAGTTCAAGATCAGAGTGTTTCCCAAGTGGATCCAAATTTGACTGCAGTGTCCCAGAAAACAAGACGGGGTCCTAAGTAACAGCAGAATGTGAGTGCACAATTCCAAGACAAACCTACAATAGTCTGCTATAAATCCTTACATTAACATAGGGAACTAGGACAAATAATTTTAGAAATTAAATTTTGCTATTTTACTATTGTCAAGTTTGTGAAGCCCTAGATACTACATTCATGAGCACTGCTAAGAAAAATCAGAAGGCTATGATTTTAAGTCAAATATTCCTTCTTTCCTACAGGAAAGGTGACATATTCAGCAATAAGAACAAAAAGCATTCATTGCATAAATGTTTATTCAGTGAATGAGCATCACTAGCTTCTGTCTACTGAATGCAGCAGGGGATGTCTGGAAAACTACACGTAGACTAGCACATGCCAGGATGCATATGGGTCACATCCTCCACATACAACTGTAGAAACAAGCAGTCAGTAGTTAAGTCATTTTGTGTGGATGCACACCAAAGCCATTTTCTTAAACAGGCAAATTTAAGAAGTGAGTACTCGACGACATATGAGGATACCTGCACGGATTTATGAACGGAACTGGTGCTTTTAGAGGCAGTGAGCAGACACCTTGACTAAGTGCAGACAGTAGTTGTGATGCAACAGGTGGACTGTGAAAGGCCAGTAACATTCACAAGCAAGTTACATGCAAGTGGAACAGTGACAATTTTGAGGGAGCTAGGTGACCAAAAAGGACTATTAAAATAATGAGAGATCTTGTGCATATTCTTCATTTAAACTGTTACTTGCGTTAGAACATCACTAATTTGCAAATCTGTACTTTGACTGTTAAAAAACTGTTTGTACAAGGTATATTTGATTGATGTGAAAAAGCATGTGCACACTGAAAGCTTTGTTATCTTGCCATGCCTGTTTTTCTGCCCCAGACTTTTATCTTGATCCAGTTCCATTCTCCTGACCTATGCAGTTCAACCTCCAGACTCCACCTACTCTCCACAAATTCTAGTCTCCATTTTTTCACCCTTCCAGTGGGTAGATTTTTCCACCCTTCCAGTTCTAGTTTCCTTGTCTGATCCCATCTTGTTCATTCACTGAACTTTCCTGTACCTCTCTCAATTTAGTTGTCTGATGTGGATCCAATGTACTCCATCCACAGTAAATCAGTTCTGCAACTGCAGCTGAGAAAACACTGTGTAATTTACAACTGCCAGACACTGTGCAGATTCGTAGTGTGTTAGCTGCTTAAAACAAAAAAATGTTATAACCGAGCATGTATGAATTGTTCTGGTTTGAAGTCCTTTAGAATAATGAAATTTGGGTTAGTATTGTCATTTCTGACCCAAAAGTTCTATCAAACAGCGTAAATTTATCACTCCCCTGAGCAAATACATTTCTCAAAGGAAAAGCAGCCAAGGATTTGAAGGAACAGATACATATTTTCTCCTCTTCAGCTCATTCTTGGAAAGACTCAAGCTATTTTCATTTAAATATTAGCCTCGTCTCCATGCAGAGTCTATGGTAGAGACATACAGGAAATACAACCACGGTTAAAGCTCCATAAAAGCTAGGAAAATAAACCCAGACTTTCCTTTGGAAAATGTCAGATAAATTTATTATAAATGATGTTAACATCATCTATGCACAAAAATGGTATGAATGGCATTCAGGGAACATGCAAATAAGTCTTCAGGTGACCACTAGATTTCTGTTCTAGGTTTTACTCTACACTAGACCATTTCAAAGTAAATCAGTTTACCAGCATGAGCACAATCCTAATGATATGTGAACTGATCTTGAGTTCCCTGCCATGTTCTAAGGTACGCAGGGTCAGCTTTACATGACTGACCATAGCAGATTAATTTAAATACACATTACATGATTTCTGTATACAACAATTTATTTCTTTTTTAGACATAGAGTTACTTTAAAATATTTTTGCCTTCAGGTGGGACTTGAAAACACCGTATGTAGCTATACACATGCAGATTCTGGAGAACATGAGTTATTCTAGCTAAGACTGTTAAACTAAACCTGGCATAATAAAACCTAATGTCATACTTGTAGTCTCACTGATTTGAGGTTTCTTCCATATAATTGCCAACATCCAGTTGTGACAGTTTTCAGGACAGTATTATGCCAGCAGTACTGAAGATTACTGTGCAATCAAATAGCTAAGATTCCCAAAAATTCAATTCTAAAACCTGATTCTGTTCTAAAACAGCCTGTTTTCAAAGATTTATGCCTCTGTCTCTTAGCAGCCTGTGGACTTTGGGGTTATAATTTCTCAATAAATAAATAAATAAATAAATAAATAAAATCTCTAAAACACATCTCACCTGTGGAATAATGTTAAGATTTCCACGTAGGTCATGAAGTCCGATAGCTGATATATCAATTCCATCGATAATTATTTTGCCTTCCGACCCCTCTAGAACTCTAAACAAGCAATTTGTGAGTGTTGATTTACCAGCTCCTGTTCTTCCAACAATTCCAACCTGAAACAGAAAGTTTTCTGATAAAGACTACAACTTTCCATGCTACACATTCTATATAAAAAATGATTACTGAATTCAGTTACAACTTTCAGTTCACCAACATGCAATCCTATAGGTGGATACAACTGTTTAAAACTCACTTTTGGAACGTGACTCACAATCATGGCTCTCCCTCAGAAGCTATACAGACCATGCCTGGTTCAGTGGGAATCCTTTCCTCTTCCCCTCCCGTTTGTCTAGCACTCCTCAGCTCAAACCAGTGACCCTAAACAAGGTGTCACTTGGTATTCCTGGATCCCAAACCCAAAGCTGATTAGCACTAGTATGGCAGAGTATTTCTCTACATAAATATTCAGCACAGTAGACAAGAGGTCTAATTTCAAATTTGGATCTTCCTTAAAACTGCCAAATTCGTACAACATTATGTCAGTTTCTCACAGGGATAAGAATTTCTACATAGGAGAAAATACTTTTCCTTTTCTCATTTCTCTTTTCTTTAATGTCTTACCTACTTAACATCTTCACTGTTCATCATCATCTTGCTATATCTAGTATTGTAGTCTCCTCATATAAAATCTTTTTGAAGTAAAAAGTTGAGAAACAGAAACTTATACCTCTGATTTATTTCTTATTATATACAGTACCTTCTCTTTACTCTGTGTCTGAAAAGAGACATCATTCAGGGCTAAACCAAGATCCTTCCTGTACTGAGCCTTGTAGTTAACAAATTCTATTATTCCTCTATCAGGCCACCCCACTGGTGGTCTTCTTGACATTATCCATGGTTCCTGCAATTAAAACCATTAGTATTTCAGTATATGACAATAAAAATGTTAATAAAAACATTAGGAAAATTACATATATCTTTAAAAACTTTTCTTAAAAAAAGAAAGCATAACCTACTTTTGTGAACACTGGGCAGAAACATTCCAACTGGGGTTTTCAGGGCATTTGGGTTTGGGTTGGGGGGTTTTTTAAACAACATTTTATACACTCATTTGAAAAAGTAAACTCGGTTTAACTGGATAGTTGCTAATAGTCTGATATCTGTTTCATCAATTGGCAGGAACTGAATTTAATCTGATGCTTAATATCCCAGGTATTTAAAATAGGAATTTTATGAGAAACATTGTTTTAAGGAGTAGGAGAGAACAGAAAGATGTGAACAAAGGTTAAGAAACATAAACAAGAGAAAAGGGTAAAAGAGAATGAAGACATAGAAGAGAGCCTTGTTTGAGAGACAGACCAAGACTCTTACACCTTCGTACTTGACATGGGCACCACAATCAGAAAAGCACAATAACCAAGGCAAATCAATTTGAAACAAATGTCTCTCCAGACGTGTGATAAGGGTCTGACAAGCCTCTCTTCCCCTCTTAAAATGCTCTTCTTAGTTGCACACAGCAGAGAGAGTTCACCTGAGCTGTAGCTGCATTAGTCTTACTACATAATGTATTGCTAAGAATATGCCATGAAATTTACTGGTCAAAATAAGAAGAAAACTGGTGTGACTAGTTTGATTATGTAATGAAGAAGCATCTCACTGTAAAAAAAGTATTTAGAAAGTATTTAATAAAAAATTATAACTTGCTATTATCACTCACCAGTATTAAAGTCAATCTAACTTAGTAATTGTCTATGCACATAAACTAAATATTCAAGAAGAATGCTCACCTCTTTATCCATTTTTGCATACTCACAAACCCTTTCAATTGAAACTGCGTTGGTCTCGATTTCACATGCTTTACGCACCCAAAAATTTAGACTCTGAATTATCTGGGGAAATAGTTGCATCATAGAACATAAAAATTTGACTCTACACACCATTTCAAAACTTACCCTGCATTTAATCATCTTATAAACTGGATGCTTAATCTCAGAAGCCAAAAGTATACAGAAAATGATGGCATGCCAGAAAATCACTGTTCTCGGTGTTCCTCTGAGCACTTCTTGTCTGCTTTCAGATTCCCCAATGGCTACTGTAATTTTCACTAACATAACAGCTCCAGAAATCTGAAGCTACTTCAGGATCAACCGAAAATTTTCTGTTCATTAGTATCTGTCAGCTGTGTTTCTGAAGCTCTTACCACAGTGAGAATCTGGACTCTGCTAGCCTCCTAAGCGTCACATTATTCAAGGTAATTGGATGCTTAGTTTGAGTATACATTATACTTAAAATTTATTTCAACTAGTATCTTACCAATACAGGTTACTTTACTTCAAGACATATTTCAAATGTGGCTCTCGCATACTGTTTTTAAAAGGACAATGGCAAAGTAAGCATTCCCACATAACATTCAGTAAGTGAACAAGACTAAGAAATCAAATATGAAGTATAGTTATACATGACCAGGCTTCTTATTCAGTTTAACAAAACACTTATAAATAAACCACACCTAGTTTAATTAACTTCATTTTCCAATATGTTTTAATAATTATTATTTCATCTAAATGCAGAAGTGGAAGATAATTGATGTGAAGCTTCCCAGAATTAATGGAATTCAAAGGAAAACTCTGTTCTGCCCATGGGATTTAGTTTCATTGATGCAAACTTGAGAGGTGGGCCAGGATGAACTTCATGAGGTGCAACAAGGACAAATGCAGGGTCCTGCACCTGTGTTGGAGCAACTCCCAGCATCAACCCAGGCTGGGAATGACGGGATCAAGAGCAGCCCTGCTGAGAACAACTTAGGGGTACTGGTGGATGAGAAGTTAGTTGGACATGAGCTGGCAATGTGGGCTGCTTTTCCCTGAGCTGCACCAAAAGCAGTGTGGCCAGCAGGTCGAGGGAGGGGATTGTGCTCTGCTCTGGTGAGACCCCGCTTGGGGTACTGCATCCCGCTTTGGGGCCTCAGCACAGGAGAGACATGGAGCTGTTGGAGCGGGGCCAGAGGAGGGACACAAAAATGATCCGAGGGCTGGAGCAGCTCTGCTGTGAGGACAGGCTGAGAGAGTTGGGCTTGTTCAGCCTGGAGAAGAGAAGGCTCCAAAATGACCTTGTTGCAGTCATTCAATATTTAAAGGGGGCCTGTAAGAATGATGGGGAAAAACTTTTTAGCAGG
>JMFS01085770.1:0-34932 GCA_000699545.1 Podiceps cristatus | reverse complement strand
GGACATGTCGGACCCCGCTACCAAAACCTGGCCAGGCAAACCAGGCAAACACCTACAAACTTGTTCTGCTATCTTGCAGCTTAAGCCGTGCAGAAATAACTGCCAATAAATGTATTATCTGGGAATCATGATGTGCACATCTCCTGATAACGCATTTCCTTGGGTCAGGCTTCCTCTTGTACCTTGTCTGGAATAGTGCATTCAGTTTTGGTACCGGGCGTGATGTCCTGTCCATCTGGCCGTGTACACCCACCTCCTGATCTGTGAGGAGGACAGGTGGGGCTTTAGGAGCTGACCCTCAGGCTGTCCCAGTAGGTCTGAAACCCAGTTAATAAAAGACAGACAGATTTAGAAGCAAAGACACACCAGTGCTTTAACTGACATCACCAAGAGCAATTGTGGCCTTAATGACATGTATTTTATGTAACCAAAGTAAATAAACAAGTAGAAAGGGATAAAGCATGTGTGCCATATTTAAAATCAGATGATGTTAGCAGCTGAATTTATATACTGGCATCTGTACAAGGCTGCAAAAGAAACAGCTTCCATTGTGCATCACGCCTTTCCACCACATTAATTCCATCGTAAACCTCTTCTGTATCACACTTTACTGCCCTCACCATGCACAAATTAGCTGTAATCTGGTGACAGCAGCCAAATGCTGCTTCCAAATAACAAAGCTGAAGTTTGGTTGCACAACTACTTTTTGTAAAAGGGCAAAACCATCACACATCCATAATTAACCATAATGCATGCCTCAGGGCCAGTTTTGAAATGGGGGAAGCAATGCTATCAAGAAGCACCTTAATCCATTTTCCAGGAGCCATTAGGACATCCTTTTCAGAAACACGAGAGATGCAGGGCACAGTGCAGCGTTCCCGTGGGCCTGTAGCTGGTGTGGTTGGAGGTGACTGCTGCTTTCTGCATCCATACCCTCTTCATAAGCGCTCCTTCCTCCGCAGGGGAAGCCGCTGTGGGGTGGCAGCTCCGGCTACATGGGGTCATGAACAGCTGGGAATTTCATACCTTGAAGAGCTCCAGCTGTTTCCAAAGTTGTTGTCTCTGCCACGAGGCCAGCCATTTCCAAAAAAACTCTGTCACCTGAAAGCCAAAACCTTATAGATTTTCAGGTGTGATTCCAAAAAGGTAATGATAGCTCCCTTTTTTCCTTCTCACTCAAAGGATACCGCTTCTATGTCCCAAACTAATAGTTAAATCTCTAAAACCATTAGAGTTCATTACTGTAAAGAGTACATTAAAACTTCAACCCTGTTTTTTAGTTTGAAAGGTATATTCTGGTGACACATGTTGAATTTAATTTTATTACTGGGTTGAGCCAAGGCATTTAATGTCAGGGAATTATGATTACCTAGCAGCAATCATCAGAGGTATGTCATCTTGAAAAATATAGAGAGACTAGACCAGGACTAATCTTACATATACGCTTTTTAAAAAAGAAACCAAATCTGAGGAACAAATAACCTGAAGTTGCAAGTTTTCTGAAATTACTAAATTGTTATTATTCACCAAATGCGTCAAATGTTCCTGATCTTGTGCAAAACCATTCCTGCCTGCTGTGAAGGACATACAACCAAAATGGGTGGTTAAATGGCAAGGGAGGGCCCTGTCAGCATCAGTCTTTGCTAGCCCAGTGCAAACCATGTCTGTTCCCTTCCGCTCACGTCTTGGCTCCTGTCGGCACTGCAGCACTGCTGAGGGGCCTCAGCTGGGTCAGGGATGTGCTTACTCTATGAAGGACTCAAATACTTTCCTGGCTAAATAAGAAAGAGGAAAAAAGTCCTTTCCACTGTTGGTGGCAACACGCTCACCTGCTGCATTTATTCTGTTGGGACAGCGAGGAGAGCTGCCCTGTGGAAATGAAAAAAACCCCATTTATAACCTGAAAACTGATAATGTGCACAGTTTTAATTGAGCAACAGCAGTGCAAACCAGCTCTTGTGTGGTTGATAGGTAGTGGCTAAGCAGTTTGACCTGATTTTTGTTTAACATCTAAAAGGAAATGGTTGATTTTTTTGTGAAGGAAGATTGTTATACAAACGTGTGTGAGCCTGTGTTTATATATAAGTACAAATACATATATATATAGTAACATCGCATTAAAGAAAATAATCGCATCTTGTTTATTTTGTATAGTGCAATTCATAGCTGCTATTTTTTGTACATATTGTTAGATGGTATTCTACTGGATGCCAAAACTGAATACCAACTCAGGGTAAGAAATGAAGCAGAAAAACTACAGTAGGATTCTACTAATTTATATTCAGTTTAGGCAATAAGGATCAGAAAAAAATGATACACTTCAACCAGCACTAACAGGCGTGTTAGTTTCGTTGTATGTCTTTCATATTAAATGAACTGGTTAAAAAGGTTCTTGTAAATGAGCACTGGACTTTAAAGCAAATGAAGGACTGTGAAGGCAGTTTTGGTGCATGTGCTCAGGGTTATAAGGTTATAGGGTGCTGCTTAACATTTTAGGCATGAAGGGTTATTCTCTCTTCTGTGCCAATAAAATTTGAATCAATGAGGAAGAAAGTTGCATTGCTAGAAGTATTATTGTGTTTTCTTCCTTACGCTTTTAAAGGACTAAACTTAAGAATGTATGGTGAATATCACTGGGCACAAGAAGACACTAGTTCTAAAAATCTGCCCTGGCATCGCACAGCCCGAATCCCCATTTTCCAGAGTGCTTTTCCTAGAGCTGTGCATTGATCTCAGTTAAAAAACAACCAACCAACCAACCAACCAACTGACTCTCTCTGAAATTGCAGGATCTCAATAAGCCAAACTTTGACATTCCAGATGTCATCTCCAAGCTAGTATGGAGAGGTTGTATATGGCACAGGAGAGTTAGTTCTTCAGTGGATAAGAACTAGTAGGAGACTGGATGATGAATGACCCTATTTACTGGTCAGCAAATGCCTTTTTTCCCCCCTGGTACAGGCACAGGGCAATCTGTGCTGTTCCTGACTTGCGCTTTTTTTTTTTTTTTTTTTTTCCATATTTTTAAGCTCATGTAGCTCTTCTTACACATTGGACAGATTGGACATCCTTACAGATGGACTGAGATGCAGGTGTTCACCTCTGGGACTAGATGCAAGGTTTTGCTAGAACTTTTCTAGCAAATAATAAGCCTAGAAAAAAAAATCATGAGTTGGGAAGTGCCAAACTGTTCCCCAGTTCCCCTCCATTTCTCTGGCTTGCAGAAGATAATGAACTAGGAAAATGTGACTTTTTAATAACATTTTTGAGTGGTATTTTCAAACTGCTTTTATTTCTCTTGAATTGCAGTGATTTCTCATTGTGAAATGTTCTTAAATTTTATTAGCAAAAACTGCTTGGTACCAGAATAAATCTGGATTGGATGATGGTTTAAAAAAAAACAAAACAAAACAAAAAACTTCTGTTATGGCTTCAGAAGTGCTAGTGAACTAAAAAATATTTGCACAGAGGTGGCAGTCAGCCCAAAATACTTTATACTCAAGGAAGATATTGCAGTAGCAATAGTACAAACTTGCAGTAGGCCTGTGTGAAATAATCTGCACTCTCAACCTGTGCCACACAAATGAAGACACAAAGAACTTCTCTGCTCTTAAAGAAGACATTAGCTTCATTTTGAAAGGAGAACATTTAATAGTCATTCCAAAATTTGCTACTCTTCAGTATTATGCAATTCCAATTATTATTGTTACTCATATAAATGTCCCATCAAGTTGAGCCTTTGAGTTTTCAATCTGAAGGAAGACCTGCCAGCTTGGATCCCACAGTTTGATTGCACATGGTATGAAAAGAGGCAGTTCCCTGAGTGGTTTTGCATATCTTATCTTTTAATTTATTTGACTGCCCTTTGTTCTTTTCCTTTCTCATGCACGTGTTCATTTCAATCTCTTTTCACATGAAAGGTTTTCCATGCCCTTCTTTTGTCACCTCTCTTACATGAAAATAGGTTTCTCTTTACCAGCATTTGCAAATTAGCCCAGTGAAAAGCAGTTTTATTTTCATGGCTATCTTTGTTTTGGCTGTTTGTTTCCAAGAGAGATGCTTTCTTCAAAGATTATCTTCCTTTGCTTAAAATCTTTAGGCAAAACCTCTTCTCTACTCCTGTGACCGTTGGGCTGCTTCTGGCAGGAATTATTTTGGCATATTTATCCTCTGAGTGTGAAACTCACTCAAGGAAACCTGCCTTTTTCTCAGTGGGATAAATCTACATATCACAAGACCTAGCAAACCATCATACAGAACTCTTCTAATGTAATAGAATCATAGACTCATAGAACAGGTTGGGTTGGAAGGGACCTTCAATGGTCATCTACTCCAACCCCCCTGCAATGAGCAGGGACATCTTCAACTAAATCAGGTTGCTCAGAGCCCCGTCCAGCCTGGCCTTGAATGTTTCCAGGCACGGGGGATCAACAACCTCTCTGGGCAATCTGTTCCAGTGCTTCACCACCCTCATTGTAAAAAAAATTATTCCTCAGATCTAGTATAAGTCTACCCTCTTTCAGTTTAAAACCATCACCCCTTGTCCTATCGCAATAGGTCCTGTTAAAATGTTTGTCCCCATCTTTCTTATAGGCCCCCTTTAAGTACTGAAAGGCTGCAATTAGATCTCCCCGCAGCCTTCTCTTCTCCAGGCTGAACACCCCCAACTCTCTCAGCCTGTCTCCATGGCAGGGCTCCTCCAGCCCTCGGATCATCTCTGTGTCCCTCCTCTGGCCCCGCTCCAGCAGCTCCGTGTCTCTCCTGTGCTGAGGCCCCAGAGCAGGAGGCAGCACTGCAGGTGGGGTCTCACCAGAGCGGAGCAGAGGGGCAGAATCCCCTCCCTCAACCTGCTGGCCACGCTGCTTTGGATGTAGCCCAGGGTATGGTTGGCCTTCTGGGCTGCAAGGGCACAGTGTCAGCTCATGTCCATCTTTTTCATCCACCAGTACCCTCAAATCCTTCTCAATCCCTTCATCCCCCAGCCTGTAGTTATACCAAGGGTTGCTCCAACTCAGGTACAGGACCTTGCATTTGTCCTTGTTGAACCTCATGAAGTTCACACAGGCTCATTTCTCAAGATTGTCCTGGTTCTTCTGGATGTCATCCTGTCCCTCAAGCATGTCAACCACACCACTCAGCTGGGTGTTGTCCGCAAACTTGCTGGGGGTGCACTCAATCCCACTGTCTATGTCGTTGATGAAGCTGTTAAAGAGCTCTGGTCCCAATATGGACCCCTGAGGGACACCACTCATCACTGATCTCCATCTGGACATTGAGACATTGACCACTACCCTCTGGATGTGACCATCCAACCAATTTCTTATCCACCAAACAGTCCACCCATCAGATCTATATCTCTCTTATTTAGAGAGAAGGATGTTGTGGGGGATCATGTCAAAGTCCTTACAGAAGTCCAGATAGATGTCATCATAGCTCTTCCCTTGTCCACTGATGTAGGCACTCCATCACAGAAGGCCACTAGGTTGATCAGGCAGGACTTGCCCTTGGTGAAGCCGTGCTGGGTGTCTCAAATCATCTCCCCGGCCTCCATGTGCCTTAGCATGGCTTCTAGCAGGATCTGTTCCATCATCTCAGGCACAGAGATGAGGTTGACAGGTCAGTACTTCCCAGGGTACTCCTTCCTATACTTTTTAAAAATGGGGGCAATGTTTCCCTCTTTTCAGTTCCCAGAGACTTCACCTGACTGCCATGACTTTTCAAATATCATGGAGAGTGGCCTGGCAACTCCATCAGCCAACTCCCTCAAGACTGGTATGCATCTCATCAGGGCCCATAGACTGATGGATGTTCAGGTTCCTCAGGTAGTCATGAACCTGATCTTCTCTTACAGTGTGAGGGAGGTCTTGTGGTCTATCCACTTTGGAGGTGTGGGAAAAGAGGTTGCCAGTGAAGACAGAGGCAAAAAAAAGTGGTTGAGTACCTCAGCCTTTTCCTTGTCTGTTGTTACCAGTTTGTCAGTCTTGCTCATCGGGGCAGTATGTTTTCTTTGACCTTCCTCTTCTGGCTAATACACCTGTAGAAGCCCTTCTTGTTATTCTTTGCATCCCTTGCCAAGTTCAGCTCTAGCTGTGCCTTGGCCTTCCTCACCCCATCTCAACACAACCAGGCAGTGTCCCTATACTCTTCCCAAGATACCTCTCCCTGCTTCCACTGTCTGTGAAATTCCTTCTTGCCCTTTAGTTTGACCAGCAGTTCTTGACCCAGCCATGCTGGTCTCTTGCCTTCCTTGCCTGATTTCTTACACCTGGGGGCTGAGAGCTCTTGTGCTCTATGGAAAGTGTCCTTTAAGATCTGCCAGCTCTGTGCTGCTCCCTTGTCCCTGAGGGCAGTTTCCCAGGGGGTCCTATTGACTAACTCCTTGAAGAGCTGGAGGTTTTCTTTCCTAAAATTCAGGGTCCTGACTTTACTCTTCACCTGATGCATGTACCTCAGGACTGTGAACTCCACCAGTGCGTGATCACTGCAACCCAGGTTGCCTCCAAACTTGACGTCACCAATTAGCTCACTTGTGCTGGTGACCAACAGGCCTGGTATAGCGGTATAGCTTCCCCTCTGGTGGGGCTGTCTATTACCTGGCTTAAGAAGTTATACTCAATGCACTCCAGGAGTGTCCTAGAGTGCCTACAGCTCACTGTGCTACTTTCCCAGCAGATGTTGAGGTGGTTGAAGACCCCAGCAGAAGAGTGATGCTTCCTGTAGCTGGAGTAGGAAGGCTTTGTCAATAGGCTCCCCTCGGTCAGGCAGCCTGTAGTAGACACCAGCCACAAAGTTCCCTTTGTTGCCTCAGTCTCTGATTCTTGCCCATAAGCTGTCAACTTGCTCATGGCTATTCTTCACAGGCAGCTCTTCACACTCTATCCATTTCTTGATGTAGCGGGCAATCCCTCCACCCCTCCTTCCTTGCCTGTCCCTTCTGAACAGCCTGTAGCCATCAATAGCCACACTCCAGTCAAGGGATTTGTCCCACCAAGTTTCAGTAATGACAACCAGATCATAGCTTTCTAACAGCACAGAGGCTCCCAGCTCCTCCTGTTTGTTGCCTATGCTGAGTGCATTGGTGTAAAGGCCCTTCAGCTGGGCTGTCAGCTGTGTCACCTTCTTAGAGGAACACCTCTTTCACTGATGTTTCCCTGTTGGTTTCTATAACCTCTGGAGGTGTCAAGTTTGTTGCAGCGTAGCCAGCATGTCTCACAGCAATAGGCTGAGGGCTTTTGCTAGTACCTCATCCTTCTAACCTTGGCGTGTCATCCCACATCTTGTCACAGACATTATCTTGCCTGACATTATCCTTCCGCCCCTTCAAGTCTAGTTTAAAGCTATGTCAATGAGGCCTGTTAGCTTGTGAGCAAAGATCCTCTTCCTCTTTTGAGAAAGATGAATCTTATCTGATGCCAGCAAGTGTAGTACTGTGTGGGCCATCCCATTATCAAAAAACCCAAACTGTGGTGGTGACATCAGTTATGGAGCCATGTATTAATAGAATGGGCCCATCTGTTTCTTCCAGTGTTGCTGCTCACAACTGGAAGGAGAGAGGAAAAACTAACCTGTGCTCCAGATAACCTTACTGACTGTCCCAAGGCCCTGAAGTCTTTTGATCACCTTTGGACTACATGTTGTGGCTTCATCGCCACCCACATGGAAAAGCAGTGATGGGTAATAGTCTGAGGGCCACACCAGGCTAGGAAGTTTCCTAGTAATGTCCTTAACCCAGGCCCCTTAGGGAGGCAGACCTCCCTAAGAGGAGAGTCTGTCTGGTATGTTGGACCCTTTGTTCCCTTCAGAAGGGGGTCGCCTACAACTATAATCCATCTTTTCTTCCTTGTGGAGGTGGTCAAGATATGGGGAATTGGCCTTTCTGAGCCTGACAACACCTCTGATATAGATGCACCATCATCCACATGATCCATTGACTGGCCTTCCACATCCAGAGCCTCATACCTGTTGTACAGAGGCTCCTGGGAAGGCGAGGTGGGCAAGGAGGGGGGTTGCCTGCCCCCCTGAGCATGGACTTAACTCCATACACTCCTTTCATTTAAGCTACTGCCTTCAGCCTATCCTACAAATAAAAATAGTGTAGTTTTCCATACAGGTTTAATTTATTTAGTTGAAAAAAGTTTTGTCACTGTTAGTGATAATGTTGGTATTATTCTTGACTCAAGCATCCTTAATGTACATGGGGAAGTGCTTAAATGCTGTGGTGAAAGAGACCATAGAAAACCTGTGGACAGACAGATAGTTTCCGTGGGCAGCTGGTTTCTGAAGAAAGAGGCGGCCACTTTCCGATCTGTTTGCTTACATGAAAGATAACATTATCATGATATTTTCTCAGCTGTGCTTAAGCAAAAGGAAACCACTGGCCTTTGCCTTATGGACATTAATTTCCTCCATTAGCCCATCTCCTGATTCTTCCTGATGATGAATAGTGTCACCAGTTGTTTTAAATATAGCTCAACTCAAAGTAACAGGGCAGAAACTTCATATGAGTGTTTCCTTTCATTCTTTAGCCTGGAACTGCTTTCTTGTATATTTCTTTTAACCATAAACACCTCTCTACAACTTGTTCATTTTACACACTGTTCACACTGGATGACTACTTTTTGGGTTAAATTCACTCTTAGATGGGAAGAACAATGGGTCAACACATCGCCTAAGGTGTTCTTTCTTAGAAGAAAGAGCATCACCTTAGAAGGTGGCAGTTGGCCACCTTCTGGGATGGATTTGCAATTGATGTTAATTTATATAAACCCCTGACTTGACTACCTTGATGATCTACAAGCTCACTTTTAGCCTTCACCTGAACAGTTCTGTCATGGTATTTAACTTACAGTTGTCAATTTTTGACGTATACAGATTTTAAAGCCAGAAGGGGCTTTTATGTCATTTAACCTGACTGTACAATCTACTCTTTGCCAGGGACTTTGATGTGAACTCTGCAGAATTTTTGAACTCTGTGGAAAACAATCACATTGAAACCTCCCTCCCATGATTTTGGATCTGACAAAAAAGTCTTAGGCTTGGAGCTAAAAGCCTAAGCAGAAAGTTCTCAGAAGCTAGGGGTGAAAACACCTTAGTTTTGAAGGATACTGTGATAAATGGTTTAAGGTGCAAGTGCTTTGGACCTCCATCTCGGAAAAATTGGCAGCCACTCAAAGCAAAAATCCAAGATTGGTGTGTAATAAGTTTTAGGACTGTTTTAATATCAGGGTTGGATTAATGGAAGTAATCCAAGTCCTGAAAAAGGAATATAATATGTAAGAAGAAATACCTGTTAGGCCAAGTGTGATCCTCAATGTCCTACCATGTGATGATTTGCCAGCAGAAGAGTCACACAACTACTAGAAATTTCAGCCTCAGAAGTGCTTTATTTCTGTTATGAATTCAAGGAGAAATTGGCACCAGCTCAGGCTTCTCTTGTTACGGGAGGAAGAGGCAGAGGGCTTGTTTAGCTAATACTGCAATTTTATGTAAATGTGTCCCAGTTGTCATTTAGGCATTAGAGAGCTTAACACAGCTGTCCTCAAGCAGGCGATGTATTGGAGCTCCCCAAAGAGCTCCTTAACCCTCTTTGATGGAGGAACACTTCATATACCATCCTCTCTGCCCTCTCTGGATGAATTCCTTTGGTTTTGCTGTAGCTCTCAAAAGTGGGCAGCAAAAGTGATTTATGTGTTTGATGAGGAGAAGAGAGGCCTCCCTGGATTTACAGATTTTAGAACAATAAAGAAGTCTGACAACCTGTGTGGGTACAAGGCCAACACTGGAAAGTTTTATGAATGATTACTTGTAGCTATGCAAGTTGTGCCGTGTCCCAGGACCAGCTATGCAGACAAAGGACTTTCTCTCTACATCCCTTGGAAGACTCAGCTACTTGTCCAAATCAGAAGCCTCTGACCTGTTGAGGCAGGCTGTCTTCCCTTCCTCTGTATCCAAAGATGCAGGGACTGGGTTCTCAAGGTTGGGAGAGGAAGCTTGGTTCACAAGGAATCATACAAACCCACGACATCTTTTGCTGCCTGCATATAGTTCTGGGGTGACCTTCAATAATTGCACTCCATGGCCT
The DNA here is from genome assembly GCA_000699545.1 of Podiceps cristatus. NCBI lineage: Eukaryota > Metazoa > Chordata > Aves > Podicipediformes > Podicipedidae > Podiceps > Podiceps cristatus. The sequence continues at coordinate 24,851 of JMFS01085770.1, read as the reverse complement.
TGAACGCTGGGCTTGCATCTGTGGAGAACAACACTGAGAAGAACAACTCTTGCCAGACTGACTCCAGACTTGGATTTGTCCTGAGTTTCTATGAGACAGGTCACTGAACGACTTGGGCACGTCCATCTTTCTATGTTTCAATTTGAAAACCACTAAAACTTCGCTTTTGGTTGCAAACTCTATGGAAAGAAGCCTCATTTGCTCAGAGACTAGTTCTTCCAGGTTCTGGACCCGGGAGTTGCTCCTTGTTGCTGCTCTAATACATTGAAAGTCAGAGGAGGAGAGGAGGCGTGCTAAAAAATGATGAAGTAGGCATGATTAATTAAATCCCTTTATTTCTAAATTATTTCCCAAACTCCAGTGGCAGCAGTCCCAGGTTCCCCTTCATCTTTCTCCTCTGTATCCCATAGAACAGAATAGTCTTCACTGTCAGAGAAGATGTTTTGAGTAACCAAGATGTGGCAATACAGACACCCTACCCTCACCTCCCCATAAGCCTGCAGCTAAATATCCCCCTCCAAACCTTCCAGAGAGCCATCTCTGTGCTGTGCTTGTTTGCAGCTGGTCCGACTTGATCAGGGGGGTCTCAAATACAGAGAGGAGGCTGGTGCTGGATTTTGGCAGCTTTGTTAATACTTTCCGGTTTTCCCTTCCTTTTTTTCTGTTACAGCTTTCTGCAGTGCTTGCCAGAAAAGATGCAGATTGGGGCTGGTTGCTGTTCTTCACTTCAAACTATAAGTGGTTCAGAGGAAGGACTGTGGCTTTTTTTTTCTTTTTTTTTTTTTTTTTTTTTTTTTGGCTTGTTTATGGACAGCATACACAGTAGTATTTATAGATGTAGACAGCTATAAGGTAATCTTAATACTGATGGTAAAAATAAAATGTTTGTGGTTCTATGTCCCATTTTTCAATCCACCCTAATATAATCATCTTCTGGGAAAAATAATAATAATGAAAAAGGCTGGAGGGGATGTGATTTCTCTGTTAACATCATGTGTACCTCCACTGACTAATCACTCAGGGGTTTGCACTGATACTCTTGTCTCACGCTGTTGTTTTCCTCTGAAGGTTTACTGTGGGTTCAGACTATGTAGTCCAAGTTCTTCTGTTTTAATAAGTTGCTGCACCTTTGCCCAAGGCTGTGATTGAATATGTGGGCAGTTACTGTGGTTCAGCTGACACTTGGAAACTTATTATGCTGTGTTAACTTGATTTTGAATTTGCACCTTGGGGGGTTTATTTAACTCAAATACTCATTTTTATGGTGCCAAACTGAATCAAAAGCTCCAAATTTCACTCAGGTGAAGAAAAATCCAAACCTATGGAAATTCCAGCACAAACAGAATTGACAGTGCTAGGTAGCAGGTAGAAATGCTTTCAAAATCTGAGAGGGTTTTATTGTAACTTGGCAAACCACATCTGAATTTCAAGCTTGTATTGAATTAGGAGATAAGAAGTGTTATTGGAGTTTTGCGTTACGTGGCATATATTTCACTGCAGTCCTGTGCCTACCTTCGGCTCTACCAAAGACAGTTCAAATGATTTTCCTGGTGCACCAAAACACTTATGGGGAGACCGAGGTGTATAAGAAGAATAAGTCGTCAGGGCGTGGAAGAGTTTGTGGAGCAACTTTGGTGCTGGTCATTGCTGACAAGATGTGTCTGGTCTGGTCTGATCTGGCCTAACTGTTTTAATGCTCTCTGTGAGCATTTTCCCTGGCTGGATGGCAAGACATGATCCTCCTGACGACTGTTTTTGAGAAGAGTCCCAGGTCTAATGGCACAGCTCCACTGGTGAAAAATTCAGACCCAAATGTCCATGCTGCATCTTGAAGAATCCCAGCTACTGAAAATAAATCAGAGATTTTTCAGAGATTTTAGATGTATTTTTCTTCCAGCAGTGAGATCTATGAAATGACCACTGTTTTACCAAAAAAGCATCATCATCACTGTTGTAAACTTTGTACCCCCTTGCTATTGTAACTCTCAACAGTATGTAACGAACAAAAACACAAATCCTGAATGATGTCTGCTTGGTCAAGAGCCATAATAGTCTCACAAGTCTTTGGTTTAGCTAAGGAAGTGTCATAAAAAATCCACTGTGGCAGTGTAGGCTATAGCTAGAACTATAAATATTTTCAGAACCATCACTGTAATTACTTCTGGCTACTAAATACTCTTCAAAAAAAAAAAAAAAAAGAAAAAAAAAGAAAAAAAAAGAAAGTAATTATAAGTTCTGATGATTATAAGATTCTGATGTCAGATCTCCATTGCTAGGAGAGGTAATACAGACATTTAAGACAGAGGTTTAGATTGGGAGGGTGGGAGCAGTTTTCAGCCACAAGGCTAGAACAGACACGGTCCCTCCCCCAGAGAGTCTGGGGTGGGGCTGCAGCATCCTTTGGCTCCTTCCCCCATCAATCTGCCTCCAGAGGTAATCTTTTCCCTTTGCCCAAAGCACTTTTCACATGAAAAGTGAGTGGGTGAAGCAGAAGTGGAACGTGGAGGGCAGATGAATTAATAGTGGCAAGGGCATGTTTTCACATATGCGTACAATTTGTAGGAGTAATAAGTCAATCTCTCTGCCTAGTGGGACAGAGGGTTTTAAAGGCATCATGGCTGATCTGGGAGAAAACTTGAAGATGGGGCATGAAGGTAGAGGTTGTACAGGGAGTTCACGTTCCAACATTTCTTGTAGCATCTATTATTAGAGCTCTGGCTTGTCTAAAAATGTTAAAAATAAAATAGTGCTGTCTGGTAAAGCATGGGGTGCAGTGAAAGATTAATTATGCTGTTCTGGTTTTAATTTTGGTGTCCTTACACACCCTAACCTTATGTAAGAGTGGACTCTTACCCTATACAAGAGAAATGTGGGAGTTTTTAAAGCTTAACATCCTTTTGATCTTTCATGCAAGCCAGTGTTTGAAGCAAAGAGGTGGAAGATTCATTTGTATTCTATAAAGCCACTTGCTGTGCATGAGGAAAATAACATCACGCCACATTGTGATGTGAAGGTTGCTGGATCAGGCAACTGTTTGGAAGGGGCTGCCACAGTTTCTTGATGATTTGAAGTATATATGAACTCATTGTTTCTGATTATCAGCTGATGGAAATCAGCAGAGCTCCTCTGACTTTATTAAAACTTACCTGATTTCAGAAAGGATTTGTCCATTTGTGTTCACAGTATTCATTAGGTGCCAGTATCTGATGAATAACAATAAAAAATACCTATCAGAGCTCTGATAACAACAGCTGAGAGGACACTAACACTGGCAGGGTATACTTCAGCATTTAGAAAATGTTCTGCCAAATTAGAAATCACGATGCAAGGAGGGTAGAAAAATCTTAGAATGTGTTTACAGAACCCTTTAATTCAGTGCCATTTCATTACATTGCCAAAATTAATCACTGTCTTCAGCTCCTGTCTTAGATTCTTATTTACTGCTAACTTGATCTCCTTGGTGAGATTTTATTGCTCCCAACCATCGTGCTCTTTTAACACAATGTCCGATACAGATTGTGAAGAAATGAATAATGTAGGGACCAAGCAAGTAGGAACTTAAGGGTCACATATGACTCTGCTAAATGTAACACCTATTCCATTAAATACACAGTGTATGTACAGCCTCAGATCCTGACGTATGAAATAATCGGGTTACATGTTGTAGGGTACCAAGAATGAGAAGCATGGATGTGATGGCTAAGCAATGCTCTTTGCCAAAAAACCAATCTGAAAAAGAGAGTGGTCTGCTCACAAGCCCTCCAGCAAAAAGTGTCCCTGGCACTACCAGCCTGGCACTTTGTTGGAACCCAGCTGTTCCCTGCTCTGCCACCTACAAGTGGCATGAAGCTGATTTTGATACGAGAAAAGCTGTCATATTGCAGATGTCATGGTCTAATCCCAGCCAACAACTAAGTACCACACAGCCACTCACTCACTCCCCTTTCTCCCTTCTGGTGGGATGAGGAGGAGAATGGAAAAAAAGTAAAACTCGTGGGTTGAGAGAAAGACAGTTTAATAAGTAAAGCAAAAGCCGCACACACACAGGCAAAGCAAACCAAGGAACTCATTCCCTGCTGCCCACGGGCAGGCAGGTGCTCAGCCATCTCCAGGAACGCAGGGCTCCATCAGCCTAACGGTGACTGGGGAAGACAAACGCCATCACTCCCAACGTCCCCCCTTCCTCCTTCTCCCCCAGCTTTCTATGCTGAGCATGACGCCATGTGGTATGGAATATCCCTGGGGTCAGCTGGGGTCAGCTGTCCCGGCTGTGTCCCCTCCCAGCTCCTTGTGCCCCCCAGCCTCCTCGCTGGTGGGGTGGGGTGAGGAACAGAAAAGGCGTTGACTCTGTGTCAGCCCTGCTCAGCAGTGACGGAAACATCCCTGGGTTATCAGCGCTGTTTCCAGCACAAAGCCAAAGCACATCCCCATAGTAGACACTGTGAAGAAAATTAACTCTATCACAGCCAAAACCAGCACAGTGGGAGGGGAGACGTGAGACAGCTGTCTTGTTCAAAACCTAAGTTTGGTTTGGATTAGGCCTCTGAGGTGGTGTATAACTGCAAAATACTGTTTACTGTGCTGAGCCTCTTCCTTCTCATGATTATTTTTTTTTTTTTGGTCCTCCATTGCCATTTTTAGAAGAAGTGACTTTACTCTGTGTATATGCTATCGAGCACAATGGGGCCCTGACCCTAGTTGGATCCTATGAACTGCAGTGCATGTTTCTTAAAAGAGCTCTCTAATAAAATACAAGGACGTAATAATGGCAAATGCCCCAAATGTCTCTCCTTCCTTGACCTTTGGATGATCAGACTAAGCCTACCTCATTAAAAAAAAAAAACAAACAAAAAACCAACACCCCCTCCCCTCTATGAAATTCATGAGAATTCAAAATACTTTCAAGTATTTTGAAATAGATTGTGCATGGGGAAATTGAGACAGTTGCTTCTGCATGTCCTGGCCAGATATATCAGACTAGTAAGAGAAGCGCTCACACAAGAAGAGTTGTAATGAGTAAAAGCCATATGGCTGAAACCTTCAGAAAATATCCTCCAGTGCATCAGTGAGAAAGTGGGAGTTAACCTGGCTCAGATAAGGAGCCTGTTCTGATATCATAAAAGATGGCTAATGATATTTAATCACTTTCTTTCGCCATGTCAGCACTTCCCCCTCAACAACAACTTCATTGCCTCTGATTAGCAGCAACCCATTTTAATTGGCTCGTGATGATGAGCCCCTTTGACATAAATAGGTGCAGCTCCAAGCATCAGTGAGGTTGCTACTATGCCTTATGCATAGCACAATAAAGACTATATGTACAACTGAGTTTAGGACACTATTGCACAAGGTACTAGAAATGTAGTGTAAAAAAAGACGTTTCTCTGTCTCGAAGGACAGACCTAACTAAGAAAGCTCAAACACAAGTAGTATTTCAAAGGTAGAGAGGAATGAGGTTTGGAGGTAGATCTCTGGAGCCTCGGCTGTGGCTCTCTTTGCGTTCGGTTCATAGACAGCTTGCAGGCAGTAGGATCTTCTTCTGCGGGTGCTTTGAGATCCATCAGAGAGAGTCTATGGATGAGGGCCAGTGAAAATCATCAGAGAGGGCACAAGTGGAGAGACTGTTACAGTGTGAACCACCTGACAGAAATCTTAAAAGATATATTTTGGAATGATAGGTACCAGCAATCAGGTCTTGCAAGGGCATATATAATTATTGTGTAATAATTTCCCATTTGTCATACAGGGTTACATGCTTTCATAAGGTGTGGAGTTGCTTTTTACACAGCAACCACATACCCTGGGGCACCTGATCCTGAGTAAAATTGCTGCACTGTAGAATACAGTGATTTCTGAATAGAGAAATACTCCATTTCTGTTACCATGTGATGAACTTTTATATTGTCTGTGTACCTTAGGTCTCAGAAAGCTTGTGGAGATGCTCATTTTTCTCTTTCACTCTTCAAGGGAACTCAAATAGTTATGGGAAAAGTTGTGTGTCCCACAGGTGAACCTGTCAGTATTTTGCTGACTATAACACATAGAATCACAGAACAGTTTGGGTTGGAAGGGACCTTTCAACGCCATCTAGTTCAACCCCTTGCCATGAGCAGGGACATCTGCAACCAGATCAGGTTGCTCAGAGCCCCGTCCAGCCTGGCCTTGAACACTGCCAGGGATGGGGCATTCACAACTCCTCTGGGTAACCTGTGCCAGTGCTTCACCACCTTCATTGTAAAACATGTCCTCCTTAGATCTAGTCTAAATCTACCCTCTCCATTTAATACCATCACCCCTTGTCCTATCACAACAGGTCCTGCTAAAAAGTTTTTACCCATCTTTCTTATAGGCCCCCTTTGAATAGTGAAAGCCTGCAATAAGGTCTCTATGCAGCCTTCTTTTCCCCAGGCTGAGCACCCCCAACTCTCTCAGCCTGTCTCCATGGCAGAGCTGCTCCAGCCCTCAGACCATCTCTGCGTCCCTCCTCTGGCCCCGCTCCAGCAGCTCCGTGTCTCTCCTGTGCTGAGGCCCCAGAGCAGGAGGCAGCACTGCAGGTGGGGTCTCACCAGAGCGGAGCAGAGGGGCAGAATCATCTCTCTTGACCTGCTGGCCAAATGAAAGATGGTAGTTCAAAGGCAGAAGTTACAGGAGAGAAATATGATGTATAGTTGGGAAAGACATGCTCTATCATTAAAATGAAATATGGAGTCTATCACCAGAGTTGTGTTGAAATAGTGATTTAAGTAAATATTTCCATGAGCAGCAGACCAATGAAGCAGTCTTTTGGTTGAGCTGGTTTGGTTCCTTCAACTTTTTGTTTTACGTGCAAGAGACAACAGACGTTTCAGACGCTTAAGACCTGCATAGGTGACCGGGCAGTCAACATTTCTTCTTTAAGAAGCACATTGAAATGAATGTCCCTCTGATGTTGGTGGGCTGAAAAAGTGGCTTTCCAGGCTACATGCAATGTCAATACATGCTTTATACAGGCCTCTTGTAAAAAGTTGTTTCCATTGAGAGCTCTACCCTGCTATCAAATTTGGTCAAGCTGGACAAAATGCATTCAAAAAGTTCACATAAGCCTTGTTTCCCTGAGAAAGCAAGATAAGCAAAAATCTGTAAATTGTAGGTGAAGTTGTTTCAAATTTTCTTGGAAAACTCAAACCAATTCAAGCCTATCAACAAAGAAAGAGGGTTGGGGAAGGCATTTGGTTGGTCACATGGGCAGCTGATTCAGCCTTAGGACATCATACTTCATGGTGAGACCTTCTGAATATCCCCTGGTGCCAAAACCAAACCTGTGATCTTCCTGCACTATTTCTACTCAATGCAGAAGCCTCCACTGTTGTTACTGCTTTCCTGTACTCCTCTGCCTCACCAATGCAGTTGCCATTTCACCACTTTGTGACACTTTATCTTTCTCTTTGAGGCCAGCGTGCTGAAATTCTGCAGGAGGTAAGAATCTTGTATTTCTAAATAAAAGCTTGAAAATACAGCTCAAATCAATCCTAAAACTTCAAATACAAATAGCAAGATAAAAGGTCCTTAAATACTCTTGGAGCTGAAAGAGTTGTCATTTTAAGCTGGTAATGCTGAACACTGAGCTGCTGGTGTTATGGACTTGCTGACTGAGGTTCTTGGAAGACATAGTTGTGGGTAACTAAGTAGGAATCAATAGAAATGCATTGGCTTGCACCATTGATATACACCAACTGGCTTGCTGAGTCTTTTAGTGTCACCTGCTGACATATCTTCTGTTTTGCCTTTGACTACTCAGGCATGAAGAACAAATAAATTCTAAACCCATTACACTCCTCAGCTTTGGAATAGTGGAGTAAGCACTGGACACTCCGTCTTTTTTAGATCCATCTGGGCTGAAATCCTGACTTTTTTGAACTCCGTGGTAAATCTCTTTGACTTCAATGGATTTTGGTTTAGAGTCTTACTGTCTCTGTTCTGACTTGTCCAATATGGCCCTGCAGGTCACATCTTTGACAATGTTCTCCTCCCACAATTAGTTCTGCTTTGTATGTTTACATTGTCATTTATTTTCAAAAGGCTACAGCTCTTCTGTGTTTGTATGTAGGCTCTCAGCTGGGCCTTGAACTGGTGCTGCAATGGTTAGCAGTGTTATCCTGAAGATCCTTTCTAACATAAATGTATATGCAAAAAGAATATTTGCTCATTTTTTAATATAAAAGGCAAATGCAAAACTCTTATGACATTGAATAACTGTTACTGGAACTTAATTTGGATAAACACCCTAAGGTGAAGCTTTCATCTGAATTAGAGGTGAGTCTGACTTATTAGGAACAGCACCATATTTTTGAGAGGTTCATATTTGCATCCGTGAGCCTATCTGTGATCTTTAATCATTTGAGTCTGCAAAGTTTGGCTGGAGACTTTCCAGGAAAGAGGTATCGCACCCCCTACCATAAGTTTTACAGGAAAAGTCTGTCTCTTGAAACTTTGGAGGGAAGGTCTATCCAAATCTCACAGAACTCGGGCTGTATCTTATTCTGAAGACAGATAAAAGTGTTGAAAGCTCAGCTGGGTATGTCTGCATGCACTTCCATCATACTTTTGATTAGAATGAGATATAACCTGAGAGTTTGGCCTGTCATAGCCTGTGGTTTCTAGTCTAGCAAGTCACACCTTCGTGCAATGTAGACATATATCCCTACATGGATAACACCACTGCAGCTCTACAATGCCGAGTTCCCCTCTGGGCACAAGCTAATGAAGGTGAATCAGAGCTTCATACCGACTTGAAATGTGCTAACAAACCTTTCCAGGCAATGGGCTACCTTGTTTGCAAGTGGCTTCTTCTATTTCTGGCTATGTGCCGAGTGTACCAGACAAGCCAAAGTGTTTTGTGTATTTTCATCTAGTACTGTGCACTCTGGGAATTCCTTCTCACACTGAAGCTTACCTGAGCTTGCAGAAAAGGTGTTTAGTGTCAAAAAAATAGACTTTTCAGTAACAACAACAAACGCCATTTAGTTTACATGCTAATCAGCTAAAGGTATTGTCGGTACACAAGACCCATAATAAAAATAATTAACTCCACCTTGAGAGAAACACAGTGAGCGAAGCACAATGTCATCTTATCACATCATGAACTAAGAGACTACATTAGCAATGCAAAAACCTGTTACTCCATTTATTTTCTGTGTATTTGTGTATGTATTTCTGTCTATTTTCTGGTATGTTTAACTATTCCTGTGTGGCTGTCATGGGAAGGAACTGGCATTCAATACTAGATGTCTTCGACATATAATAAAGATTACAAGGGAAAAAAAAATTTCCTCCAACTTTGCCAAGTCAAAGTCTGAAAAGGTGCAGTTCATTCTGCAATGAATGTTGTACTTTGTATCAATCTTTCAGAGCCCCCTATCCCTAAAGAAGTCAAGATAGTCTATCAAGATACACTTCTCTTTCATTATCTTTAAACACATAACTTCTAAATATACAAAGGCCTAATGTCAACTCATTAAACAAAAGGATGCTTATTTCCACAATCACTGTTCCGTGCAAATCAAATGAATTTAAACATAAGAATAATGTAAGTAGCTCAGTCTTCATCAGACAGAAAGATTTTGCAGCCTCATACAGAGGTTTAACAATATTGGAAAGCTGAGCGAGAACAAAAAGCAGAGAGTAATGGTACCGGTGACAGAATTGAAGTGCAAAAGAAATAATCCTTGTGAGGACAATCTGGAAAAATCTGTCTGTCTGTAATGTGTAGAGCATTGCAAAAATGTTTTGCAGTCTGTCTGTCCTAGAAAAGAAGAAAAATGGAGACAATTTCTGTTGAACAGAAATGTGATGCTTCCAAGACAAGGGCAGTACACCAATGATGATTACATATGGCATTTTTCCCCTCAAAACTCAGATATCATAATATTTTCATTTAATGGTTCAAAGCGGTTATTCTCTCCTCATTAAGCTGATGGCACACTGCAAATTGCTTAAACCCATTTGTACGAGGGAAAGGGAGGTGGGGTCTTCTCTCATCAATCATTTTGGCAGGTAGAAGTCGTGGCTGCCTGGGAGCCAGTGGCAGTAAAGGAGGAACCCAGAGATAATGAAGACAGCTGCTGCCCTGCGTCAAATCACTGGTCTCCAGTCCCACGCCCAACACCTCATCCTTCAGAGAACGGAGCTCTCCCTCCTTTTTCTTGCACATCACTATCTGTGGGGTGGTTTGTGTGCGTGTGTGGTTTTGTGCCCTCTCTCTCTCCATATTCCCATACTGACAAACATTTGCTGTGACACTGCTGCACCTCCAAGGGTAAAACAAACCCTTTACTTCCTCCGCCTGGTCACTGGATTTACATAGCCTAGAGATATCCTAATACCTGTAATTTGCAGGGTGAAAAATATCATCCAAAACAGCCACTTATTCTCAGAACTAGAGGGATCCACAAAGCGTCTCTTGCATCACAACAAATTCACTTGTATCTGGGATGAAATGTCATAAATAAAGAATCAGGGAGGGTGGACACACCAAAAAAACCAAACAGCAAACCCACATAAAATCCCATCAAATTGAAGAAAGCTTGAGAAATCACAAAATGTCCCGATGGAATTAAAGCATGGCTGTTTGGAAAGCATGAGGGAAAGACAGAAGTGTGGAGGTAACTTGGGGAGCAGAACAGGGCCAGGAACAATTCTACATCAAAACTCCAAACTGGAGTGAGAAATCAAAAAACACAGGTTCAAGGGTAATATTGTTTTCCTTCTTCTAATTGAGATCCTTGTTCAATATCAACAGAGAGAGACTAATTCTGTGCATTTTTTAATTCTTGTATGACCCAAGGACTTTTGCGCAGAGGCAGAACTGAAGACAGTAGCGGTAGGCACAGGGGCCACCTCAATGGCAGAATGTTTTACTACAGCTTTGTCAAATGAGTATTGTCATGTTTTTTAAAAATAACATAGACATATATAAACACAGAACAAGCCTTTCTTTTTGTATTGAAAAGCTGAGAAAAATTCAAGAGACATAATAAAATTTTGAATTATTTGTGAGAGCATCTCAGCATTTTGTGTAAAGGTAGGCATTGTTAGGTCCAGTCTTTTAAGCAATTCCCTTTTGTTTAAGGATTGTGCCACTATATATTTACTTTCCAGGAATATTCTAGCAGCTTATTTTTACTGGCAGAGATGTTTTTGAAAGCCAACATCAATGTTGCACATGGGCATATCTAAGGAAACCAAATTTAAAAATTGTGTTTGTGCCAAAAGGTTATTGCACACATGTTCAATCAGGGAAAAAGCAGAGTCTTATCTGATTTATCTGACCGACCCAATTCTTACCCATGCAGCTCCAGTGTATGCTGGGATCATCTCAGCAAACTGCTGAAGATTTCCTGGGACTTTGTTTTCTGCCAGGTCAGACTCTTTGGAAATTCCTTGGTGTGTGTATTTTTCCAAGGCATAATTACAGTCTATTAGATGTGCTTGCTATACACCCATACATACAGACATGCGTAACTATGTTATGCAAATGTTGACCGTAACAAAAATCACGTTCCTTTGCTTTGTGCCTATTTCTATTTCCTGGTAGCTCAAAAAATGTGTTTCAACTTAGAAATGGTCTTCCAATCGACAGCCTTGCTGTGGACCTACCCCCTGCCTCCAACCCCATCAGAAATCTGGGGGGAGTTCAGATGCTTCTCCAAACATTGGTGGTTGGCCCCAACACTGATTGAAACTCCTCATTTACTTTCATTATCTGATGGGTGACATGCCTGAACGGCTCACCGTGGGTGACTAAATCCACCACAGGAGCTCGCAAATCCCGGCCTTTTGGAAGTGAAAGCTTCCTTTGGCCACGGCTCAAGCTTTCCTGTCAGGACATTTCAAACACTCCCATCACAGGAGTTATTGCTCATATGGGATCAGGTATGTTAACACATTCTTGGCAAATTACCAAGCAATGGAGCACAGCACTCAGTGAAGGTTTTGATGGATTTATGTCTGGGTTTTTTGAAAACCTCTTTTAACAATGGGTGATCAGCGGATATTGAGCACGTTATGTATTGTGCACTTCATCTACTTATACATGGAAGGTAACAGTATGATTTGATCACATATATATGGTGGTGACCAACATGGGGAGCAGTTGTTTGAAAAGAGAGGGCTTTTCTATTTGGCATACAAATGTTTAATGGGATTTAAAGCCTAAATTTTGAAGCTAGCCAAATTTGGATCAAAAATAATGGGCATAGAGTTGGTAATTCAACGGGAGAGCAACTTCCTAAGATTATTGTGGACTGTCCATCATTAGGAAGTTTTTAATTAAAGTAGGAGATATCTTCCAGCTCATTGGTTTTCAGCCGGTGTTTGGAAGACTGCTGCAGATACATGGGCTGCTTCAAAAACATTGCAGAAAAGCTGATCTAGCAGTAGGTCTGATTTTCTTCTACCTAAGAGAAGACTCCTGGGAACTTTTAAGTGATTTGCAAATAATAGTAAAGCAGATTTAAAACAATTGCCAGTAGCTCTGTTTCCACGACTGGACCCCAAGCAGGAATTAGTCCAGAGAAGACCTGTGGTATGCATGGGATCTGTTCAGGTGGTTGCAGGTAGGCTCTTGTGTCCTTAAAATCTAAAATTTGTGATTTTTTTCAAAACATTAATTTTATTGCATTATTTTCTTCCTTTTTCTTCATGATTTTGAATGTAACATGTCAGTTCTGGTGAGGGACAGAAACACTTGTAACTTGTGAATGTAAGGAGCTGGAGATGTTTGCCAGCTTGCAGGATTGGGAGCCTATTCAAAAATTATTTACTATATTTAGGTACATATTATTTGTTTCTACATGAGTGACTGCATAACATGAAAGTGCGAGTGCCTCTACCTACTAATATTATGATGTTCTTCACTTCTGGCAGTCCTAAAATTACTTATAATGATCTTTTGGTGTTTAAAACCTTATTTCCCCCCCCTCATGTGGTTAATTCTCTATTTCTGCATTAAAACATTGGCAGCCTTTAGTTAAGAAAGTCCTATTTGAATTAAATGATACACTATTATTGCATGGGTGGAGTAGCAAATGATAATAGAACAGTGTAGTCCATATCAAGATATGTTAAATTCACTGAAAGATGATTACTTTAACAAACTTAAATAGTAAATGAAGCCATTAGTCAGTGGAGCCATCTCATGTATGTAGCACCACTGAAACAGGTGCTAAACACAGAACAAAGGGCCCTGTCCCTACCCTTGAAAAAAATTATTGTTTCAAGGAAATAGGTTAAAAGCAAATGCCAAAATAGCTATTTCCTCATTCATTTAAGTCTTTTTAATGTACTAGAAGTCAGACAGAATCACAGACCAGTGCACAAAATACTCGAGGGACCAGTTTGTCTCAGGAACCATCACTGTCTGTCAGGACTATCTACTTCTAGCTAGTTGACATAAAAAACTAATGCAGAATAAATGAATGAAATGGCTGTAAAATCACAAAGTTACTACCTAGGGTTTTTTTAAAAATTTTTATTTCAAAGGATGCTGGTTTTATGTGGAGATCACTGAAGTCTTCTTTGTAGCCTGCTTCGGGCCTATGAGAACTAGATAAAAATATTGTCGCTGAGCATTGATATGTATTTGAGTTTTTTAACAATTTTTCCCTGCTGATTCAGTAAGAGTGACAGGAGGAAGAAACACAGGAAGGCGTCTGGGCTCACCTCCTCCTCCCCAGGGAGTTTCAGGCTGTAGGCAGGTTGAGTGATGGACTGCAAAGAAAGCCTTGGGAGATTTGGATCCTCCATGGATTGCCCCAGGTGATATTGTCCCAGTGAGGCTTGGGGAGCTGCATCCAAGCCTGCACGAGACAGATCAGCAGCTATTTCATCTGGCTGCCACCCGCAGAACTCGCACTGCTGCAGGTTTGACATTAAAAGTGAAATAAGCCGATTTTCCTCTTGTAGAAGTTCAGAGTGTTCTTCAGGTTCCCGTGGTAAACATATGCCATGCTGACATCAATGCCAGATGGGAGATGCCATGTATAATTTTAGAAGATAATTCAGAACTCATTGCAAAATGTAGGCATTTATAAGAGCGATTGCCAGAAGAGGGAAGAAACATGTAGCATCATGCTCTTTCCTCAGAAAGGGGAATTTGCCCAAACAACACAACGGGATGAATCTGGCCAGCTGCCCTTGCTGTGGGGAGAGCAAGCCTGATGGCTGCAGCCATGATGATACCTGGGGGTTGTTTCTTCACAGTCTAAGCAGCAGTATGGACCTACCAGCCTCTCTAAGTCCTTCCTCCCTTCCAACTATCTCACGCCCTGTGAGGTTGTGCCGTCTCTGGAGCCCTCAGGGCCATGGATAGGGCTGTGTAGGATGGCTTGTGACTCTGTCTCAAAAAAATATAGTTTGATGGTGAGTTACAGAAATTATTTTCAAATTAAAAAAAATCTGTGGATAATTTTCAGCCAAATAAGAAAACAGAGATTTAGAGAAAATAAAAAACTTGGAATTTTTTCAGTGGAAAAGAAACTAGAAATTAGAAAAATTGAAAAAATGGAAAACTAAGAACATGAAAAAAAAAGTAAATAAAATATTAGTAAAATGAAGTAAAAAGTTTTGTTTCAGGTAGAACAAGACATCTTAGTTGTACAACACCCCTCCTACCAGTGTTATGCTGTTATTTGACTTTAGTAAGCGATTACACAGGCAAATATGTTTTGGGCTAATATGAGACAAATGTGCAAAACATTTTAAGTTCTTGTTTTCAATTAAAAAGTCCCCAGTCTGCACAGTTCTGGATGCAACTGGCTGTTCTGTATCACAGTTATCTGGAAGGTTTAACCCCAGCTGGCAACTAAGTACCACACAGCCACTCACTCAATCCCCCCACCCCGGTGGGATGGGGGAGAGAAGGGGAAGGGTAAAAGTGAGAAAACTCGTTGGTTGAGTGAAGGACAGTTTAAGAGGTAAAGCAAAAGCCGCACGCGCACAAGCAAAGCAAACCAAGGAACTCATTCCCTGCTTCCCATGGGCAGGCAGGTGCTCAGCCATCTCCAGGAACGCAGGGCTCCATCAGCCTAACGGTGACTGGGGAAGACGAACGCCATCACTCCCAACGTCCCCCCTTCCTCCTCCCCCAGCTTTCTATGCTGAGCATGACGCCATGTGGTATGGAATATCCCTGGGGTCAGCTGGGGTCAGCTGTTCCGGCTGTGTCCCCTCCAGCCTCCTCGCTGGTGGGGTGGGGTGAGGAGCAGAAAAGGCCTTGGCTCTGTGTCAGCCCTGCTCAGCAGTGACGGAAACATCCCTGGGTTATCAGCGCTGTTTCCAGCACAAAGCCAAAGCACATCCCCATAGTAGACACTGTGAAGAAAATTAACTCTACCTCAGCCAAAACCAGCACAGACGTACAGCCAGACAAGAATCCTGACCCTAAATTATTGTATGCATTTTTAGTAACCACACAGCTCTTAACAAGATGACTGTGTTCCCTATGTGCTATGTCAAATCCTGTTGTATAATGTTACTTACCCTGATAGGTATCAGTCGCAATTACTGTCTGCATTCAGGTAGATCTTACTATGTCTCTTGGAACAATAACAAAGAAAACAAAATCTTTTTCCTCTTTGAGTGAAGATTGCATCTTCCCGGCATGGGAAGTAAGTCTATTGTATGCTTCAGGACATTCGTCTTTTTCATTTATGGAGGTGTCTTGGCCACGGTCTGCCACGTTCAGAAAGGCAGTTTCAAATCCATGAACTCTTTCTATGCTTGCTACTGGTATTAAATAGAGCAAATCAATGTCTGGAACCTGTTGTGTTTTTTTGGATGAAAATACTATAGTAGAGCTATTAACGGATGTTGGAAGTGAGAGGTTGAGCTCTTAGTTACTAGACTTAGACTAAAATTACAGGCCAATGGGAAAACCCCTGCATTGCTGTGTGCCTTCTGCTTTACATTGTATGCAGTTTGGAGGAATACAACAGTTACGTATTGCACTCTCTGCTGAAATGTAACATGGAGCAGGCTTCATACACAGAATCTCAGAATCACAGAACAGCGGGGGTTGGAAGGGACCTCTGGAGATCATCTAGTCCCACACCCCTGAGAGAGCAGGGTCATCCAGAGCAGGTTGCACATGAACACATCCAGGAGGGTTTTGCATACAAGAAACTATATTTGAGACATCTCTGATGATCAGGTAATCCAACACTGTGGCTCTTAGAGTTTCGCAGTCCCTTCACAGCTCATGGATCCCTCCTTGCCAGCTCCCAAGTCCTGTGCTCCTTCTCCTCCTCCTTGCTTCCACTTGGGTATCCAATCATTTATGTTTATCAACGACCCCCTTTAGGAGGGGTTGTCTTGTGCTTTATCACTTGTAAGCTGCATATGTCTGCCCACAGTCTCAGAGCTCTGGCATTTCTTGGGACCCCCAGAGTCCTCTAAGAAGCCCCGACAGACCAAGTCATCAGCTCTGTAAATCAGAGTTTGCCCCTTCAGGCCAGTGGGAGCCCTCTTGAAAATCAGGATGTGTGTATAACTGCCAAAATAGGAGCATCGGTATTTGAAACTGCTGCCTGCTGTTCCTTACCGAGACTCCACTCCTGGACTTTGAATATGTGTCAGTGCTTTCCTTCCCATATGCAAGTTAAAGATAAAATTTGTTATTGTTGTTACCCGTAAGGACTGTGTTCAACTCAAATCTACACAAAGGTTTAGGGAAAAGACTCCTCTCTCTACCAAAGAGGATCTGGATAAACATCTATGAAAGAGTTAATAAGGTCACTTTCCCCATGTTATTCATTAGGTTTGTATCTGTCACAGCCATAAATTGTGAAAACCACTGCTTAAAATACTTCCAGGATTCCTCTGCGTTGCCCACAAGCTCTGTTGCATATGCAATAATCACACCGCTCAGTACAGAAGAGTAATTCAGACTGCGGTTTTAAGCTGTCCATCCCTACTGGCAGCATTGCTTGCAGGGCAGCCTCTGGAATTGTGTTCTTCTCAGGCAACCTCTGTTTATCTGGAATTTTCACTCTTTTCCTTTGGAAGCGACACGTTGCATTGGTATCTTTTCATCAGCTCTCACTACTGCACAACAGTTTTGCAGGCACAAAGAATTATTGAAATTCAGCACATGGAATTTATTTTGAGGAGCCATCTGTAAGTTAAGAAATACCAGAACACAGCTGAACTGGATACTGTTTAGGACAGAGTCTCTTTCTCTTCAGAGACAATCTCTTAATTGTTTGTACAGCGCCTTGCACACTGAAACTCCTACTAGAAACACCTCTAGCACTAAAAAGATGCCTACAGCCCTTCTCTGGCACAGATCCCCTGTTATTAAACTCTTTTGCGCTCTAAAACAGGGGGTGGCTCCATCCAGGCTCCCTGTTGGGAATGGATAGTGGGCTGTGCTGACTCCAGGGGAATTGTTTAGGAAAGTGCTATTTGTCACAGGCCAGAAAGGTGCCAGGAGTTCCACAATTAAACAGTAGAGATGATGGTTCTCTGGCATCCTACAACGCTCCATGGGACTGTTTAATTTACTGTCATACACATAGGCTTTTTGTCTGTTACTACTAGAAGTTAATATAAATACTAAATCCTATTAAGCCAGCTACTGGTACCCTTACTTGCCTTGCAATATATCTTATTCCATGAGCAGTAAACTGGCTTTGTCAATCAACAGGAGCAGCTGTGACTCACAGCCCAAATTACTCATGGGTTTTATAGACAGACTCTCTAGTAGAAAAGGTATAGCTGAGCCAGAACATAGCAACCCCAGATCAGGTTTTTCTTCTCCCAGTTGCATGCTTCACCCACACAGTTGAAGGATCACACTCTTGCTTGCTTGCTCTCTTACCAGGCAGACCTTCAAGCAGCCTTCCAGCACCTAAAGGGGCCAGCAAGGAAGCTGGAGAGGGACATTTTAGAAGGGCATGGAGTGATAGGACAAAAGGTAATGGGTTCAAACTGAAAGAGGGTAGATTTAGATTAGTTATTAGGAAGAAAATTTTCACTATGAGCATGGTGAGGCATTGGCATGAGTTGCCCAGAGAAGCTGTGGATGCCCCATCCCTGGAAGTGTTCATGGCCAGGCTGGATGGGGCTTTGAGCAACCTGGTGTAGTGGAAGGTGTCCCTGCCCATGGCAGGGGGGGTGGGTGGGTGTGGAATTAGAAGATCTGTAAGGTTCCTTCCAACCTAAACCATTTTATGATTCTATGATCTTCATGTTACCATTTTGGATGTGCCGACTGGGCCAATGTGGACAGAAGAAGGGGAAGTAGTCACCACATGGCTTGCTTTGGAGTCTGGTGCCTTGGAGAGGTGAGAAACAAAGGTATGAAACCTCTTGGGCTGAGGAGGGCCTGGGACCTTCCAGTCCCAGGAGTTTAATCTTTAGACTTCCGTGCAAAAAGTGGATGGAGTCCCCTCTTCAAGTTATTTTGTTATTGTTTTGGTTTTCAAGGGCACTACTCTCAGAAGAGGCCTTGATGCTCAAAAGCTTTTGCTGTGTGGCCTGACAGAAGCTTTTGCCTGCCTCCTTCTGTCCTCCCTGGAACCATTTTCTACCCAAGAGCTCAAGAAAACTCCTGGCTTAGCACCTAGGAGCCCTGAATTGCCCTTAGGAGTTGTCTGATCTCGTTTTTGCTTGTATTAGGAAGTCTAGGTGCCTGAGCTATTCTACTAGGGCCAACTACCTACTTCTTAGACATCAGAGGAGATAAGTCAGGCACCTGAAGATGGATGGTGTAACTCAGGTCCCACACCATGCTTTAACTTATGCCTACACAGGTTTTTATTATACCTGCATTAGAGCACCAGTGGTTTAAACTGGCAGACTCTGCACTGAAGGATTTATTCTGTCCTGGATTTGGATGCATATGAGAACAAGGCTGTGTGCGAACCCTGGTCACACCTCTAAAGCAAGCTGGTTTCCACGCACAACATCAGTAAACATGCCCTCAGAGAAGCAGCTAGCAAACTAACTGATCCATCAGGCAGTCACTGAGGCCTGAAAATTAAATACAAAGACAGTCCTAAAAATCAGGATCGTAAATGTTTCAGGCTAATTTATTCTGTAAAGCTGGATTAATAAAGAAGCGGCTCCTCTGTTAAAACATCATCTGCCAGGGAGCAGCCCACAAAGAATTACAGCAGGCGATTTTTATCTCTTTCCCACTCCTTCTCATTCCACCAAAAAGCAGGATTCATGCAGGAAAGTGCTGACACATCCTTAATCAAAGGTGTGTGAATCGCTCACATCAGTGTAATTTTATTATTCTGTTGCTGGGATACTTTAATAATAATAATAATGGTGATGATGATGCAAAATCTTATTAAGACATTGAAGGATAATGCTTTGTTTTTCTACATTTATTTTTTAATTTATGAAGGAAGCCTGTTAAAGCTACAAGAACAGACAGTATACATATTTTCTATAAATGGGCAGGGAAATTCATAACGAAATGTATTCCCGTGGTTGGTACAGTAAATACCTTGTGGTTCCAAAAAGGATCCAAGTACTATGAACACCTTGGAAAACATCAAACAGAGACTAGAAGGAAGGGAGTGTGTTACCTGAACATCACTGACTGTTGGGGATATGGTGATAGATTGAAATCTAGCCTGCCCTTTGGAGCTGGGTTTGGGAGGGTTCTTTTGCATGTTGTTCTCTGGCAGGCCTCAAATTTGGCAATTATTTGTTTAAACAAACAAACACAGAAAAATATCACTGTTCAGGAATAGGACATCATATAACTTTGGCTCCAAATGCATTGCCTAAAGCAGTTTTGGATCAGTTGACTCCTAAGGCCTCTTCCCCATCTCTGTTGTGATAAAGCAGCTCCTGCTCATGGCCTGTGTGAGATTGTGATGTTTAATCTGTTTGTTCACTTAAATTGACTTCTGTCTGGATATACAAAATTTGACTGAGACTATTTTTATCTTGTTGACAGCCAGCCTCATAATTACTTCCTAAGGCTGCTATCCGAAGGCTGCCTCTTTTACCCTGGAACAATTCAGGTGTTAAAAAACCCCATTTAAGTCCCAAACACAATAATCACAATGTGATATTTCAGATGCTAACCCTTGTTTGCTAGATACCCTCTTGACATGAGCTAGTGTGGGATTAGTGAACATTAATGAGGAAATTTCAAAACTATGGATGTCAGCTTTAAGTGACTGTTACTGCTTTGGGAATTGTACCTTTAAAGTGCTTTCTGGTCCCATAGGCAGGGAGGTGGAGGGACAAGCTCTGTAGAAATTATCACTTTTTAAACAGAAGCAATACTTCACAGGAAGAAGCAAAGGCGTCTGGACACCAAATGCTATGAGGAGGACAAGCGTATTGGAAGAAATAATCCTAATGGCAAAACTTAGTAACTTGTCACTGAAACAGAATCTCATTGGAACTATGGAAGACAATTAGAGAGGGTTAGATGATACTTAACTCTCTGTCTGCAAGAAAAGGGCCAAAGAAAAGTGGTGCAATCAAATAGGAAGCTTTTTTCTCACAAGATCATTGTCTAGGTATCATTGTTACGTTTAACAGTTTTCAGTTAATTCAAGTGAAGGAGATTATCCATGAAATTGCACTGCAAAATTTTAAAGTGTATAGAATTAAAAAAAAAAACACAACCCAAACTGGAACACAGCAAAAAGGATATTTTAGTATTAGGTTCGCAAAGGAAAATTTAATTGTAGAAGAGATTGTGACTTTGATCTAATGCTGAAGAGCTGGTTGGGGAAAAACTTCAGTTGATCTCTTCATGAGAGAATGGGTCATGCTGAAATTCAAAATAAAACCTTGACAGAGAGTAATAAGATGCCCAGAATTAGCACAACAAGGCTGTTTTGAATTTTCTGGCCAAATGAAAACTGACCCCACTGTGACTTTTATAGTAACTAGGCGGTAATTTGGTAGTCTGGACCTATAGAATCATAGAATCACAGAATCATAGAATTGTCAAGGTTGGAAAAGACCCTTAATATCATCGAGTCCAACCGTAACCCATCACTGCCAAGTCCATCTATACCATGCCCTCAAGCACCGCATCTATCCGTTCTTTAAATACCTTCAGGGATGGAGACTCAGCCACTTCCCTGGGCAGCCTGTTGCAATGCCTGACCACCCTTTCGGTGAAGAAGTTTTTCCTAATATCTAACCTAAACCTCCCCAGGTGCAGCTTGAGGCCGTTTCCTCTCGTTCTATCACTCGTTACTAGGGAGAAGAGACCGACCCCCACCTCGCTACAACCTCCTTTCAGGTAGTTGTAGAGAGCGATAAGGTCTCCCCTCAGCCTCCTTTTCTCCGGACTAAACACCCCCAGCTCCCTCAGCCGCTCCTCATAAGGCTTGTGCTCTGATAGAACAAGTCACATAGTTCTCTATCACCTGAAGGCAAAATATTTCTAGAGTTCAGGGGCATGAAAGCATGTGAACTTTGGCTCAGAGAAGAGAAGCCCCAGGCATTCCTTATGCTGGGAGAATCAGTTCACCACCATAAAGTACCCAGGAAAAGATATGCAAAAGATATCACTGGGCAAGATTTTGGGTGAAGATGACAGTGACAGCAACTCCAGCTTGAACGAACTTTTCACAGAGTTAATAGACTTCATTGTAGCAGAAGACACCAGGGCTGTCTACCTAAGGCAGTCCGTTTATTAACTTTACACTAGATGCTAGTACATGAACTGTGATGTTGCTGAAAAGACTGGCAGGTGCAGGAGGCGTTGTGGTGAAAAATAAGTGTTTATCTTTATTGCAGGATATATTTGCATTTTATGTGTAGGAAAAATAATAACCTGGAAATTGCAGCACTTTATTTCAACAGCGGTGTGGAAACAAGTACTGGGTTAGAAGTATGTCAAGCTCTGACTTTCCTGAAGAAGGTGTTTTGTGGAAGAAGGGAGGAGTAAAATCCTTCAGGACATGCCTAGGGATGTATTTCAGGGGATGGAGGTGCTCTCCATGGGGTATAGATGGCAGAGAGTTTACCATAAGGCTACTTTCTTCTACTCTAAAGCTAGAAGAGGAGATACGTAGATAGATTGATAGATCTGTTAAGATACATGGTAGAAATGAAAGCTAAAATCGTCTCCCTGTGTACAGGCATGTAAATGGTAATATTTTCTATTGTAAAAAAAAAAAAAAAAAAAAAAAAAAAGAAATGTGTGTATCTGTGTGATAACAGGAATTTTTCTAGGTGGATATTCCAGTAGATAGTTGGAAGAAAAGAATACATATTTATGCTTTTGGAAGACAACATGTCTTTGGGACACTGTTTGCATACTGAAATGTTTTACCAGAAACCACAACATAATTTTCTCTGTATATGGAGTGTAAACATTTATCGAGATGTCAGTTTGATTGGGAGTAGAGGAGTGGAAGTTCAGACAAAGTATCCAGGCAAGAGAGAAATTTTGGGCTAGAGTAAGCTAACAAAAACATCCCAGTTATCCCAAGCAGGGATAACATATTTATTTGGGGCAGGTTATAGCCAGCCAGTCCACTACCAACATGATTGTCCCAGTAAAGAAAGGGGTAGAAAGGCTGTACATAGCTTTATACATATCTATAGATGCATCTAACGTCCTCAAGCCATCAGTGTAAGAGCACTTAGTTCAACATTGCCCACTGAAGAAACTGAAGAATGATGGTATTTCCACATGTAGAACTTTGGGTTATCTCTAATAGCTAAATAAAACCAATCAAACCAAAAGCTCCTCTTTAGGTCAGCATATATAATAGGTGTTTAAGTAGTAATTTTACCCAGAAATGGCTCATAAGTTTATCCAGAAACAGCTCTGTACTCGACAGCCTGCCTCTTCCCGACCTCACGCCGTGTAGTTATCCTGCCTCTGTCACCCTTCTCCCACTGAATGTGTTCTCAGTCCTCTCTTAGTGACGCCGGCACTGCTCCACATCTGATCTTGTGAGGGATATCTCTGGGTGCAAATACTTCAGGATTTATTTTTGAGGTACAATATTCCTGCAGTGTATGGGTAAACTGCAAAAGAGGCTGGGGATTAAAAAGGGTGCAGCTCTGAGTTACTGTGATAATACAGCTGAAAGTAAGCCATTTTTGGAAACCTCCAAAAGTGCATTTCACTCCCTTTTTAGAGTAATATGGTCAAAACGGGAGGCCACCTGCTGACTGAAACAGCAATAAGCTTCCAAAATGTCTATACATTTGGGACTGATTATGGAATTATTAATGCTGGAGCCAGAAAGAAACTATAACACTTCTTTCTCTCTACCTATAGGAAATGTCTGGTGGGTTTTGTTTGTTTGGTTGGTTGGTTTTTGTGGTTCTTCCCCCCCCCTCTCCCCCCCCCCCCCCCTTTGTCATCTATCCTGGTTGCTTTCTTCCTTTGTTTCCTTTGTTTTCTTTGCCTTCTTTCCGAAGCATAGGTTGAGCTTTGAATATTAACCCGAAGGGATTATTTTTCTTTTCTGAATGCAGTCTCCAGAACATTTGCTGACTAGTCTCTAGAACATTTTGCTGACTACAATCAGAGGTAGGCAACATGCATGTCAATATTATTTTCAAAGAATCTTGTCTGCTTTCCAGAGAAGTGTAGGCTGGAGTTGCATTATCTATACTTTGAGCTGAGGGCCTATAGTAAATATGTAGGTGATTAGCATACAGTAGCCAGGATAGATATAGTCAGGCATCTAAGAAATGTGTTGGAATCACATTATGCCGTCTAAACACACCCTAAGAGATCCTGGCAAAACCGCTCCTTAAGCCACTCCGTCTTGTGGTTACACTGTGCAGCTCACAATCTGACATGCGTTGCAAGGTATGTCTGGAACTTAGTACCTTTTCTGACCATTTGAGTTTCCTACTTTTATTTGTTTCCTTCTGGAAGAAGTGCCTTTTTATTTTCTCATGGTTCTTCTTGGGGAGATTTACTGTAAAAATCTTGCCTGCTGTTTCTACTGTTTTTCCACAAATTCTGTTATATGGAACAAAGCACATGTTTAGGTAGAACTAAAAAAGCAGTAATGTCTGCAGGGAGTCTCTTAAAATTAGGCATATTTCATGCTTACTTAAAAATGGATGTCCTTCTGCCCCAAGATCATTTCTATGCACTGCACTGTACTTATCAGTATCTGCTCGTCTACATCAGCCTTACATTTCTGGGAATCTTGTTTGCCATTGCCCTGGGTTTCCCCAGCATTTTATTTGCAGTATTCATATAACTCCATTATTATATATAATTATATCTTATTAATGATTCGTCTGCTAGGTGTTAACATTTACCATTACAGGAGGCAGGAGCTCTTAAAAATCTACCTTTCATCTAGCTCAAATGAATCTGACATATATGTATTATACCTCAGAAAAAGCTGACTCCATGAAAGTTACCTTACGCAACTCCGTCATGCAATCTGCATGACACCTCATGACTTTACAAATATTGCCTTGAGCTGACAATGCTAGGGAGACATTTTGTTCCAGAATCTAGGTTACACTGGGATTAGGCAAAGATACATCCATTCTATTCAATTTGACATGGTATCATAACTTTATGCACTCTGTTGACTGAATACTCCTCTTACTTACACAATCAAAATCCTGTGAATTCATTGTGATTCATTATACATCTCTGACTTTCCCTCCCATTTCTTCTCTGCTTAAACAGGTGGTGCCTGTTAAGGGCCTGATCCAAAGGGCACAAAGTCATTACTAAGAGAATTTGGGGCCTGAGGCATGAGGGGGGAGAAAACAATCCAAGAAGAGTAGTGTCAAAGATGACATGTTGTAGAGGAATGGGCCATGAGTTGCACGGGTTTGCACGGCAAGGGTGTGCTAGCAGGGGGGCTACATGGGTGGTGTCTGTGAGAAGC
>KL276305.1:18155-38460 GCA_000699545.1 Podiceps cristatus | reverse complement strand
AACAAACTAAAATAAAAGTAACAAGAAGGGAGGATGAACAGAAAGCGAACCGAACAAGGAACCAGAGCGAGGGGGCAATGGCTGACCCTCACTCATACCGGCCATGCAATCTATGGTATGGAAAACTCTCTCTGGCCAGTTCAGATCAACTATTCTGGCTGTGCCCTCCCAAGTGTTTGCACCTGCACATCAGCAAAACTTGGGAAACTGCAAAATGTCCTTGATCGTTCAGCAGCAACGAAAAACAGCAGCGTGCTATCACCATTCTTCACATACTAAATCCAAAACACAGGAGCTGCTGGAGACAAAACTAGCTGCATCCTGTCTGAAACCAGGACACCCATACAGGCAAAATCTTTTATCTCTATGCAAATGCAATGGGCATAAATGGTACTCAGTAGATACAGCATTCACCCTTGCGGATTTCATTTCAAGGTTGAGATAAATATGTGTGCACATGGAATGTACACATATTCTACCTTTAATACTCACGCTGTGTATACACTGTCTGTATTACATATGGATCAAGTTGTATTCACAGCCACAGATTTTTGCATAGATTTGATCCTCCAAGACATCAGAACACTCTGGTGAGTGTGGTTGATAGGATCAACTCCATCACAAACAGTGTAACACACAAAACCATACAGAATCTAGTTTGACAAATCTCACATGTGCCTTGGAGTGGACTAAGTGTACACATTCTTCAGGATTAAACATCTGCATACATGTATCTGTAGTAGTATAAACAACAGAATAGTAAGAATTGGTTTAGCTACATATAGGAGATTATCTATACATATACACATGTGTGTATATATATATGAATCCATGTCACAGTGTCCTCATATGGATGCCAAGAATAGTGGACAAATCTCTTCTGGAAAAAAAGTCATGGGGGGAGAGACTGGGATGATAAAAAAGATGGATTTTCTGTGTGAGTAGAAGATTTATTGTAGACTTATTGCTGAGGCAAATGTACTTCTATCAGGAAAACACATCATCTGAGGAGCTGGCACAAGTTCTACTAAAAGACCCACCCATTTTGCTAGCATGAACTATGTTAATGAGAGTAGGACATGCCAATTTAGCATTATCTTTTTATACAAGCATTTTCTAATCTTGTCTGTTATGGCAAGCAGTCGTTGCCTTTCCTCCATTTTGATGCTAAGACATGAATATAGGAACACCATCAATGGTTGACAGTAATGGAAAGATCAGCTGGGTCCTCAATCTATTCCAACCTTTCATGAAAGAAAAAGCTTTACACAGCTGCCCTGCATGTGGGGACTACTAGGCCACATGCAAGAATAAAGACCTTCCGGAAAATGCAGCCTATTTCTTCAGAGAAAGCGGTCTGATAGATAAAACTAATTCAATTCCTGGCCTATGTTGACTGGCACTATCAAACCCCTTTCTAATTAATTTCATCCCTGCTGAAGGGATCTAACTTCACTACTAGGATCAAATGCCAGAAGTTGTAATCCTATCCATCAGAAAATTAACCGTACCCATACACCTGATCGGCCAGAAACCTTGCTGGCAGGAGAGGGCTCAGCCTGCCCAGCAGTCACCATACCGTGTGGCATTCAAGCCTGTCATTCATCTTACTGGTCATCACAACGCCATTAGTCCCCCTTTACCATTAGTCACTTTTTTTCAGTTTAAAAATATCTGCTACAAATATGGTTGTACAATGTATGCTATACATTTTAAACCGGTGTTATTAAATCATGGCAGGAGGAACAGCACTCATGAAAACTTGTGGCCACTCACTACAATTAAAAATCTGCTGTTATTTTTAGATCACAAGCTAATTCTCACTCACCTTCATGAGCCTTTGTCTAATCCATTTCTCACCATTAACTACCTTAAAGACACCTTAATAAAAGCCTTTCCTCAGGTACCTCCAGCTAAATACACCATGGAAAATGACTGCTTCTGCCTTTCCAGGACTATCCTGGAACTTTAAAAGTTAAGGGAACTTTAAATGTGTGTCAACAGCTGTGATATGTATCCTCCAGCTGCCAGCTCAACTAAGCACTATATATCTCTTGTCAGAGGGATTACCACATTTTCTGAAAAAGTTACCACACTACTGAAAAATCCTCCAGGCCATTGTGATTGCTGCTTCTTTGAAACAATAATAAAATAAAATCTCTATTATGTTTAGAAAACTCTAGAATCTGCAGAAATCTTTTCATCGGGCACATTCTATAAATATTTTTTTCAGGTATAGAAACTGAAACTTATTTTTTACTAATTATCATCATATATTTATTTTTTATTGTAATTTATCAATAAATGACATTTGATCTTTTAACACACACCTCAACCTTACACTGATGGAAACCACATTTGCAGTGCACTACAGATATCACTAGTACTATGAAAAAGCAAATAGCTTGACTGTAACCTGACTTCCTGCTCAAGTTAAATTATTCAACTCCCATAAACTACAATAGGAAATAAGTACTTAAAATATGGCATAGAAGAATATCAGACAGTTATTCTGCTTTGATGGCTCTGATTTCAGTAATGGAACTCAATGGTTTGAAAGTCTTTGAGATTCATTTGTATTCTTCCTTGCAGAGAAAACACTTTTCTGCTTTGATTTAGATTTTTAAAGAATTAACTCAAGTGTACTGAGGAAAAGGAAATTTTTAAAGGTAAGTTTCTATCACATTTCAGAAGCCACAGATATTCAAAAACACTGCAATATGTAAAGTATTTATATCACAGTCAAAACTAGATCTCATATCTTCCTACTGGCTACCAATCTTGCTCTCAGACCGACAGAAGACACATTTGAACTGGAGAAAACTGTCAAGAAAATATCTTTCTAAGGATACGTTCAAAAATATGGGTATGCGAATTCCTCTACATTTACTTGGAAATTTTTATAAATAAGAATTTTTGGGTGAATTAAAAAAAAGTCAGGGCTCAGTGGGCCTGAGTCATCATCAGCTACTTGAAAACTGAATATTGGTCACCTACTTGTAAGACCTAAGTATAATTTACAAGACGATACTTTAATTTTGTTCTCTGTTTCCTATAAATTAGCAAGAAATAAAACTGATTGGAAAATTAAAACTGAAAACATTTCTCCTACGTGTATTGTAATTTTGCTTAACTGTTTTCAAAATGTGATCCTTTCAGTACAAGAAGGAATAATTCAGAGGAGGTAAAAATTCACATTTCCCATTGGAAGCCTGTCATGAAAGCCAGGCAAGAGGCAGGGCTTCTTGTTAGAGACCTCGTAATAGCACAGCTTTGTCGCTCCTTTACTATATGACTCCGGTCAGGAAAACAGCATTTGTTGGTTCTTGAGTGATCGTATAAGAATAGTTCTACTATCCTAAACTTTTATACTTCTATGTGTTGTATTCAACAGACAGTGAGGCACTTGGTTTAAAACAACAGTGACAGGTAGCACATAAAACATCCTCATGACACCTTGCAAAAAAGTTCCCAGGCTCAAGCAGGTGAGCTGAACACGCTCCGGACCGTGCAACCAAAACTCCCGCGAGTGCAATGCACCCAGAAAACTGGCCGAGCAAAATTAAGATCTGGCTGCCTTTCCCAGGGAGCGTCCTACGCTCTCACTGTTAGGTACTCTTGTGAAGGCATTTCCACAGACTTCCTTTGCTGTACTGAAGAATTTGCAAAATGTTTACCTGGTTTTGGAAGTATTTTTAAGAGACTAGCTGGTATTGATTTAACTCCTTTGCTCATTCTCTGCTTATAACTTTTGCTTTTGCTGAGTCATGTTGTGCATGAGAAATCATTTTGCACACTCCCCAAAGCAGCTATGGATCCAGCTTATTGAAAAATAGCTTTTTCTGACTTCTACACAGTTCCAGTTTCTACCAACTCTTTTTGCAGTTCTTCCATGCTGTCTACTTTTATACTAGATTAATCTTCTGATCTGTCTGTTCCCCTCTTCTTAGTTTCTCACTCCCCTCAAATACAAGAAAGAGCATAAGCAACCAATGCACAATTTGTGAGCTAATTTATTTAAACAACCTACTCTGGTAAAAAGAAAAGGTATTATTGCATTTCTTGACCAATATAGGTTTAAACAGGCTGCCCTGAGGTACATCTAATGCTCTGGTATCTAAGCAATTCACTAAGAAAAGTCCATCTGAGACTTTACTTCATTTCTCATTTCAGCCATGCCTTACAGATTTTATTTTATAGCAACCGTATTTTGAACCATTAAAATACCTACCAGCTAAATATCTCCAAACAGTAATGAATTAAGTTTACAATGATGATTATAAAATTTACTGAAGCATGAGAGTGATACTGCAGATGTTGATCTCTATTAGATTTTATCTGAAAATATAAATTCACTGACGGCAGTCTGGTATCAACAGAATGAAAGGAAATCTGTAGTAACAAAACATTAACATAATTAAATTCACCACTGATAACAACTTTGCTTTGAACCTGACATGGTTGCACAGACATATAAAACAATACAATTACTTCAGAATCACATATTTTCTATATGAGCAATTCAGCAAAAATTCAGCATTGCGGCTTTCAAGGGCTGATTTCAGTTTGCATGGGGAAAACAGCTATAACATGGAAAAAAAAGAGGAACTGCTGAACAAAACCGGTGATATTAAGTATCCCTTGCTCATCTACAAATATTTTGATAATAAGTTCGTTTCATGATTTTTCATTCCATTAAGAATATCACAGATAGGAAAATGGGACTACCAGTAGAAATAGCTTTGTCCTCCTTTATTTTGACTGATTTTGCTGTAGCCCTTATGACACATAATATGATTTTAGAGAACTGCAAGGAGAGAAATAAAATATTTTAATCTTACTGTTCATTCAGCTACATTGATGAATGCTTACCTTTTACAAATAGGTTAAACATCCTGAGATTTTCCTTTATTTTTATTTGCTTTTGAACATTTTCATATCGAATATTTTGTGAATTATTTCCACAATATATAAAGAAAATTCTCACCTATTTTTCAGTACAATCTCTTGTTAAAAAAGCTAATCATAAAAACAATGTTAAATGGATTAAATTGCTTTCAAGAATAACTGGTCAGAATGTGCATTCCAGTTATCTGTCGCAGTACTGACACCACAGAAATCATTGGCAGAAGGATGGAATCAATTAACAGCTGTCATACAGCAGGATTCAAATGAATTTAAAACCCACAGTGTTTAAACAATAGTAGGTCACAGAAACATTAAAACATAAACATGAGTTAATACAATACTGAATTGTTAGTAAAGAGGACTTCAAATAATATAAAATACAAGAAAATTCCAATATTCTGCATATACTATTTTACGAAAAGAAACCCAACTTTTCAAGAAATACTTCTGTCACAGAAGACAGAATGAAATTGAAAATACTAACTTAATGAAAAGTACTAAACTTTGCTAAAGATACTATTCTCATGTATCTGAAGCACAATGAAAAGTTTTTCAGTACCTCCATTGAGCTTTTTTGCTAAAAATTAAAAATATCTTCCTAATCATCCCCAAGAATAGCAAAAAATGCGGAGCGTTGTACATTATTTTCACACAACACATTCAGCATCTTTCTTCCCTGCTTTACCTTTTGATCAGCCACTGCACATCTGGGAAGTAGGAAGCCTCGGGTTCATGAGAATACATCAATTCCTGTTCTGGCTAGGTCTTTCATTTAATCCTCTAGGTTCAGTGAAATCATATGAGCAGTCTCTTAATGTTGAGACACAATTTTTTAGATATATTTTGCTATCCTTTCCCTTCCCCAAAATGCAATTACAAAATATAAGGCATCTAGGAAAAAAAACAGTCTAGCATATGAAACAAGAGCAATTCAAGTCAGTGAGCTGACCCAACGGGAAGCTATTGAGAGCATGAGAGGAGTGTTCCAGTTTAATGCTGTTACCATGTGCTGTATATAGCTGGAGGTCAAGTAAGAATTTACCCTATAAGGAGGATTATGGTACTTAGCTGATTAGTGCCTTGCTACAGTACTATTGCCTACAAATGTACATGCTGGTCAAGGCATTTAATTTAAACTATTTTTAAAATTGTTTGGTTCCAGTATTTCACATTTGGTGTTACTAGGTCTAGCATCATCTTCTAGGTCTCTAATGGTGTTCTAGGTCTCAAATGAAATTACATAATAACTATTATTTTTAGTTTGTAACAAGTCAAATTTTGAGATAATTTTCAATCATTAGGCTAAAATAGCTGTAGCATCTACTTCAGTCTATGTGCTGAACATACAGTAAAACTATAAATACATTTTTTTTATATAGCATTAAAAAAAAAAACAAAACAGGGAAAACCAATGGACTGATTATTTCTAGCAACAGTCATCAGAACTCACTTTCAAAATATGGTGAGAAGATGAAAATAATGGAAAGCCAACATGTAGACAGTCTCATTTGCATTAAACACTTATAAACACATTTTTCCACAATTTCACAAACAAGGCTATCTCTGTCTATGCAAACTAGCTTACAAATAAATTATGTTTAATATAAAGCACTATACCCCAGCCAAATCTGACTGTAATAAATTTAAGCCATGATAAAGAGGCATGACATGGGAAAAATAGCAGCAACCTAGATTTTCTCCCCTCAATAATAGTGAGTTCATACTCAGAAAAGGCATTCTGACACAAAAGTTTTTCCCTAAGCCATCACAGAGAATATATCATGATATAATTCATCTACACATCATTACATCTAATTTTGAGTTTAATCTTTTTAAAGTGTTTCAGTTTCTTACCACAGGGATCATTCAGCAGGTGCTTTTCAGAGCAGTTGAAAGTATCCTGGTTTTTCAAAGGAAACCTTTAAGTCTGATGAAGAGGAGAATTTTCTTTCAAAGAAACACTCCACTGTTACTAGGGTATTATCACCATTAAATGAAAAAGATAGCTACTTCAATAATGATCAAACTGTAAGAAAATATCAGCAACATGCTCAGTCATATGAGAATTGCTTTGCCTAATAACATCTCTGCAGGCTGTTTTGGATTGCTGAACTCCTAAAACTGTAACTTTACTAATGAATGTGAGTCAGTCTCTCTCTCCTCTTTCTTCTCTCTTTATCGTATCCACAATTGCAATATATATGGGATATCATACAATGAACTTCAGTTTTAAAATATCTCTGTGGTTCATATTTCAGTCTGGAGGAGATGAAAAAGGTCATACTGAGCTATTTTGATGCCTCCACAAAAAAGCAAGAAAAAAATAATCACTATGAAAATGTCCAGTTTCTTCAGTAATGTGAGGTAAAGGTTCATTATTAAATCCAGTGAATTAAATCAGTGGTGGCTCATCAACGAATGGTGCGCTGTGTGCAGCAGCTTCTCCAAGACAAAACTGGCAGGCTAAATGTGTTCATGCTAGGGAACATCAGCTGGACCACTATGAAATGAGACAGGTGCATTCAATAACTCTCGGAAATTACCACGGTACATAAAACTTCAAATTTCTGATTCAACTGTCATTCTCAACATGCTGGTGAGACGGGATTAAATGTCTGTGTTTTTAAAGCAGTACCTAATTCTATCCAATATAGCAGCAGACCACAATTTCACAGAAAAGTAATTTGCATTTCTATAAAATCTATAGCAGCTATATCATATATTGGTAGGGCATGACTTTACAATGTTTTTCAGGCTAAAAGAGCTTGCTCCACAGTAGTTTACTGGGCTCTCAACCCACAGCCCTTATGTGAGCCCAAAGGTGTGCCCCAATGTGCAGGATCAAACAGCCACAGCTGGTCTCTTTCACTTCAGATCCCAGGGCTCAGACAGGAGGAAGGGAGATGTCCACCACGCCTGTGCTGCCTGGGTTTTCAGAGACACTACGTGAAAAGCTTCCCACCACACTACCATGTAGTAACAACATCATGTGCATAACAACTCAGTTGCTTGAAACATCAGCAGAGAGCAGGGTCATCCTCAGATATCCAGTTCAGATCTCTGAATTTGGCACTTTCTATCAGAGCTACTTTGCTTTTCTGCAGTAGAGACCGGCTCTGGATGTTTCTTCCTCTTAGTTGTCTGCACTAGAGCAAGTCTTCCATAAAAGAGGCTCAGCATGCAGCTTTCGAAAGAAGAAAATTTACTCCTGGATCTTCATAAAAACCCATATGTAAGATCACTTGCTACTCTAGGAAGTGTGTGAAAGTGAACAACTGGAAGTGAAAAGGATAACCCTGGCTGTCTAGTAGTGCTTATACAGAAAGGTGGCATCCAGTCAAGATGACAACAGTATAAAACACACAGAGGAAAAGACCAACCTTTTCCTGCCAGAAGCAAACCACTGTTTAATAGTCTTTGCAGAACTACTAGAAACACTGTACCATGAAGAAAAATCCGCTGAAATATGTAACTATGTCTCTTCCAAGAAGGTTGTGTGAATATCAAAAGCACCTTAAAATGAGACAACTAAAATAAATCTAGTCTTGTAACATAAACAAACCCTTAGATGTATTCTGCATTCTACTGCAATGAAGATAGACTTAATTAGTCTTACTTAAAAAAGAAAATAAGATGCCAGCTTTTTATATTCCACAAGAGAAATGAATGTTCATTTTGTAACTCCATGCATATATAAGCATCCCAAATAATGAATGCTTTACAGTTCCTGTCACCAACTTAACCTGCATTACCCAAAAAGCCAGTTTTCACTGGGATTCTCTTGACTCAATTGACAAATAGCTGAGAAACACTGAGAGGGAATTGTTCAAGTTGTACAGGTTCTCAGCTCCTTCAGTAACACAAGTCTGTTATAAATTTACCGAGTATTCTCAATAACTCAGTTTTAAGTAGAATGTGAGCAATCAGCTAAGATAACACAGTAAAGGAACAGGAAAAAAGTAATTAAGGAAAGTGATTTTAAACTTTTTGTGAAGAGAATAATGAAAGCTTTTAGAGATTAGCGATGACCTCATCACTCTCAGTACTGTTACTGCCAGATTGTTGGGATCTGTAGTATTTTTTAAGTTAACCTTTACTTTCATTGTTGAGCTAAGCTACAAGAAAGGTTAAAAGCATGCTCACTGAAGCACTTTTCAAGCATGAGAGCAACTGGATGTTAGGCTGAAGAGCCATGCTACCTTTGCAAGAGACAATAAAAGACATTCAGGATGCTTGAGTTGACAGACCAGAAAGCAAAGATCAAGTTTCCGTAATTTTACAGGAGAAAAGTAATCAATGCAGATAGTTGGACAGATTAGACTTTTACAATTGCCAGAGAATATTTCATGGTATATAGCAATTTTGAAAAGCTTACCCAGGTGAACTAACACAAAACTGTTACAAGGTTAATAGATACATATATAATAATGAGAGAAGGATAACCACGATCACATAGTCTGATGTCCTTCCTCCACGGGATTCTTTTTCCTAGAAATTAGATTAATACCAGATATAACTGAAACTTGACTGAGAAGGAAAGAAAAAAAAAAAAAATTAAATTCCTTATATTTGGCCTTACAGTGGCACTGAGTTAATTTATCCGTGGCACTGAGTTAATTTATCCTAATCATTAGTATGGTATTTGTCAAAGCAATGGATTAGATTATTTGGGTTTATGTGGATGATAGGCTATTAATAACACAACCTAAAGAACTTTTACCTCTCCACTATCTGGCCTTTTCCCTATAGTTGTAAGTCATAGAATCATAGAAGCATAGAAGCATAGAATGGTTTGGGTTGGAAGGGACCTTAAAGATCTTTTCTTTCTAAGCCCCCTGCCATGGTTCTAGGCCCCCTGCCATGGGCAGGGACACCTCCCACTAGACCAGACTGCTCAAAGCCCCGTCCAGCCTGGCCTTGAACACTGCCAGGGATGGGGCATCCACAGCTTCTCTGGGCAACCTCTTCCAGTATCTCACCACCCTCAGAGTAGATTTTCTTCCTTATATCTAATCTAAATCTACCCTCTTGCAGTTTAAAACCATTACTGCTCATCCTATCACTACACCCCTGATAGAGCCCCTTCCCTCTTTCCTGTAAGCCCCTGTTAAGTACTGAAAAGCCACTATAAGGTCTCCCTGAAGCCAAGCCTCCTCTCCTCTCCTCTCCTCTGGGAGGCCACAGTAAGTTCTCCCTGCAGCCTTCTCTTCTCTAGGCTGAACCCTCTCCCCAACTCTCTCAGCCTGTCCTCACAGCAGAGGGGCTCCAGCCCCCTGACCATTTCTGTGTCTCTCCTCTGGCCTCGCTCCAACAGCCCCGTGTCTCTCCTGTGCTGAGGCCCCAGAGCAGATGCAGCACTGCAGGTGGGGTCTCACCAGAGCGAAGCAGAGGGGCAGAATTCCCTCCCTCGACCTGCTGGCCACGCTGCTCTGGGTGCAGCCCAGGGTGTGGTTGGCCTTCTGGGCTGCCAGCACACATTGCTGGCTCATATTCAGTTTTTCATCCACCAATACCCCCAAGACCTTCTCCTGTAGCAAGGCGGGAAGAACCAATGGTACTCTGTTGGAATTTTGAGTTCAATTCATAAATCCATTAAAAATTATTGCCGCAGACATAAACACTTAAAATACAGAAAAAATCTTGAGTGAATAACCATCATCAATACCTAACGGGAAAAAATGGGTTTCTAAAAGCTAGTTTTGTGAAAAGTGGACAGAAAGATGACTGTGCTAGAGGTTACAGACATTTATTCTTCCATCTTTTTTTTCTTTTTAGACTATTTTAGAAATACCTTCAATAATGCCTTAGAGACTATCTCTGAATTCAGGCGCACTTACTGATCAATAGTGTAAAGGCTAAAAGCTGACATTAATGATACAGAAGCATTTTCTAGCTAGCATTTGCCCAATATTAACAAAACATTGGGCATATGAAGAAAAATTCCAGTTTAGCAAAAACGTGAGAAGAAAAGGTATTAAATCAGTTTAACTGAAGGTAGAAACTTCACCTCTGACTTCAAAAGGATATTCTGTGTTATTAAAATACAATAGTAAAGCACAAATTTCCTTTGGAAAACAGAGGAACTTCTCTTTCTCAGTCACTTGAACTAGCAGTGAAGCCTTTTATCTATGCTCTATGCTGCATTACTGCTTTATCTCGCTGGTTGCTCATTCCGCACTAGGACTGCTCTTGGGCCTTGTGACAACTCTGTTCCACCAGTTTAACCACATACAACAACGTTGGAGTGCACCAGCATTAACAGCAGCAGGATTGTTCCTCCAAGAGCGACAACCCTAGAGATTTGAGAGACAAGAGCCAGCCTAGGTTCACCTATTCTGCTTTGACAGGCACTGTAGCTGCCCTATCCTATGTATGGGATGCATAGCTCTTGCCATAGCTCTTCCTTAAAGCACTGGCTTAAAGGAATGTCAAGTGGAATTTTTTTTACATTACTGGAAGAAATATGAGAAAAAGAAGACAAACTTCATTAGTCACTAGGAATAACAAATATTTCTGCAAGACAGAAAACTTAACATGGAAAATATGTTCATAGCCAAGAGATCCAACATTTTGCCAGATGTTCTGAAAACTCTTTGTCCAGAATCATCAAAGATACAGGCTCACAGGCAAAGCCTGGTCCAGCAAAATACTTGAGGGCTTTGCAAGGCTGGCAAAAACTGTCAATTCTGTAATTCATCTTAATTCAGCTTAATAAGAAATTCTGTTTTTTTCTCTACAAGTTACATTAAGGGAACACTTACTGAATCAAAAGCCATTTTCAGGTCAGGTCAGACTAACACTGGTAGGCTCATGTTGTCTCACCGTCTCAAACAGTACTTTTTTAGTTCAGAAATTCTGGATTTAAAAAGGAATCTTTCACTTATACAGGAAACTGGACTTGATGTTTCAGTTCCAGATTATCAGGGATAATGGATCTATTCATCACATAAAATAAAGTGATAAAAGATTGTAATAGAAAAAGTGAGACAATTGGCATTTTATGCAAATTATGAATAATCAGAGAGACTAACACGGGAGCCTATAAATACTATAAGAACCTGGACTGGGGACTTGATCAGGACTGCTCTCCTATTATCTTAAAAATACAGGGGAGCTGCAAGCAAACACAGACAGAAACATTTCAATGAAGTGGACTAAAATGTTTTCATTAATTATTTTATTTGGAAGTTGTATGTCTTGCAATCAGTGTTTAGTACTAGTTGATATGATGGGCAAAGATCATGAAGAAGAATGTGATAAATGCTAAATGTAATGAAGCTGTACTCAAAAGGATAATCAAATTTTGCTTAATCAGAATTTGACAAAAAAGATAAAGCTGTAGATCAATTTTGCAGCTTTACAGATACTGCCTACAGAAATCAAACCAAAACAAAATCATTGTTAGGAAAGATGGACATGAAATAAAAAGCAATCCAGGATATTTCTCATCTGAGTTTCTGTCATTACTTTACATTCTCTGTAATAGCAATGCTTGTGGGAAACAGGAAGAGAGTGTTGTACATTGCTCCTGTATGCCATACAGGAGCTGGGGCTTGCTGGGTGTAAGTATGGGCTGAGTATGTGCAGGAACAAACTGTGATACTCTAGTTTATTCAGTTGCCTGTACACATAAACTGAAATAATCCTGCTTTCAAGATGTTTCTTATCATTCTCACTCTCAGGTTTTCAAAATATCATTTGTTAGTTTATTCATAAGCTTTGCCTTCTGGGTTCCTATAGTTAGGAATGATTTGCCCCTTTTTACTTCCTTCTTGGAACAGATATTGCCACAAAGAGTCTTTTGTAAGCATTTCTTGCTTACAGCATTTGATACCTCCTTGTCTATGAACTCATAGGAAAGAAGAGGGTTAGCTGAGACTTAGACTAGCAACAGGACAATAATAATTTATTCCTCACGTTAAAAACAAAATCAAAAAACCACGCACTTTTGCACTCCAGAAACCTGTGGATGGCCAAGATTAAGAATTCAAGATCATAAGGGCCTTACCATATATTCTCACAAACTAATTTTCTGTAAATTTCATTGATAGAGTGTAAAAAGTAGGAGTGCACAAGCTCAATGGTTCATTTTTTTATGGAAAGTTCAAAGGTGCCTGAAAATGTCTCTGGGATGATAAAAAAAACCTGAAAAAAAAAAAAAAACTAAAAAATAAAAAAACCTGAATAAAAAAAAAAAAAAAAAAAAAAAAAAAGAATGACGGAATAAGTAAGGTTAGGACCAGTACATCAGTGGTGCTAGGTATCCCTATAAAAATGTCCATGTGAACAGCCTTTGGAAGTGAACAATCTGAAGTGATTTTGATGGAGATATGTGAAAAAGTAGTTTTATCACTTGATTCAACAACTATGCTCAAGAGGGCCGTTCTTAGGCCTTAGCATAACAAGAGGGCCTTTTTTAATACACATTACTCCCAAAGTTCAAGAGAAAAACAGTCCTCTAGACATCTTTCTTAAGCTAGCTGACTATTAAAGGGGGCTTCAACATAGACATGATTTCTTTTCCTGATTCCTTCAGTTGTCAAGCTAACTGCTGTCTAACAATAATTATGTTAGTGTTTCATGTAGTATAGCAAAAAATAAATGCTCCAAATGTTCTAGTACATGGGTTTATTTGTTCTGGTGCCCAAAAACCAAACATAGGTTTGTTCCAGTAACACAACGTGCACACCAGTTTTACTTCAAAAACTGTTTTCTACTTATGCATTATTTTAAACTTCCCAGTTCTTTACATGTTCCATAGTTGACTGGCATATTGCATCCTATAATATATTACACTTTAGTATAAGATATACCTTATACAGATATGCATTTCATTTTTTTAGTTACTCTTCCTGAATCCACACATATTCCTGCTCCTTGCCATCAAAAGTATCTTATGTCCATGGCAAAATCACAACCTTATCAACACCAGATATACAGTATCTATATATTTCTATACCCGTTTTTAACAAGGGTCATTTAGCTATCGGGCACAGTGCTGTGATTGTGTCCAACTGCAAAGCAGATCTCTTCCATTAGAGAAACTCTTTGCATCAGACCTTCCAATAAAACATATTTTTAAAGCATTTATCTTCAGAGCTTTTTCCCGAGAGATCATACTATCTTTTCAGGTCATCTTTTATGACACGCCATTCTGAGGGTAGGCAACAAAAAAGCAGACTTTGGGTTGAACTGTATCTCTTCATATGAACTGGAGTTATGGAGGCTTTTCTCAAGTAATGATTCAAGATCAGCATGGGAGTTAAAATTGAAACACATTGATATCACAAGTGGATACAGAGCAAATTGCAAGATTAAAAAAGGTAGTTTAAATTAGAACACTCTCAGAATTCTTGGTTTGAGGTGACCTGCACATGTTTCTTACAGTAAGTAAGGTTATATTAAGGAATAGTGGTACAGTTACTCTACAATTATTAACAATTACTGTTTACAGTTGAAGTTATTTAACATGTTATCTTCACCATTCTTACAGAATATTATGTTGCAGATTGCTGAGTGGATGATACTTAGCCTTGAATACAAGTCTAGGGTGAAATCACGACTATGAGAACACTTAAGGTATGCAAAGCCTCCAATGTTGCAGGCGTATGAGGGAGTTTCAATGCTCATTGTCCATGTTCTCTTGTATGGAAGCCAAGACGCATATAACACCAAGACACACTTTGATAAGAAATAACATTTAAGTCATCTGAATTTGTTACTTCAGTAA
Organism: Podiceps cristatus; assembly: GCA_000699545.1. Classification (NCBI taxonomy): domain Eukaryota; kingdom Metazoa; phylum Chordata; class Aves; order Podicipediformes; family Podicipedidae; genus Podiceps; species Podiceps cristatus. The sequence continues at coordinate 23,822 of KL276305.1, read as the reverse complement.
CAAATGGATAAAGAAGAAATAGGTCCATGGCAAAGATACAACCTGTATTTGGAATTCAGATGGATAATGCAAAGGAGTAGTGGGATGTATGACTCAAACTTCCCAAAAATTTCAAACAAGTAGTTATGCAATGGATGAGCTACTGCACATCCAAAATGTGACCACCTTCAGATTATTCCTCTATGCCTTCAGCATAAGAAGGAATGGAGAGATAGAAAGAAGAGGGAAACATACATATTCAGAACTTCAAGGAAAAGGCTGGTGGAAAAGTGATAGAAAGAGAAGCAAGAGAGTATGGGCAGCATAACCTGAACCTCCTGTAAATGAGATTCCCTTCATTACATCAGGGCACTTATTTAGCGGTTCTGATATCACCAAATTTACTGCAGCTAAGAGTCTGAGACTCTAAAAAATGCCTAACATCTGAGTCCATATTTCATGGCTTTTCCCAAAACCATTACTTTAAGACAGATCATCTTCACCAGAAAAGCTATTTTCCTCTTATTACTTATATCTCAGTAGAAATGTTGCTGTTGGGGATTTAAAACCTATTTATAACTTTTCTATAACACCCAGACAAATAGCAGTCTGAACTTCAGAAATCTATGTGAACAATTGTTTAAAATAAAAGTTTCTTAAAATAATAAGCCCTGGCTATAGTATGATTAATTCTTTTTTTTTTTTTTTTTCAGAATAAATTGTAATACGGCAAAACACTAATAAGTCTGAACATGCTTTTGGAATATTCAGCATAGAAAATTGAAGAAAAAGGTGAATAGTTGAAACAAAAATTGTTCTTATATTCCAACTATCGTTTTAACAAAATGTTTATCTTAAAAAAAAAAAAAAAAAAACAAAAAAAAAAAAAACACATTATTATGCCAAAGAGTAAAACTATTCTAGTATCCCTAGCAATTTTCTGTAGTGTGACTACAGAACATATATTGCTCTATCTTTGAAGAATTTATCACCCATTTCTTGAGAGGTGACATTCCTGTCACATGCTTTGTAGTGGTGGTTACTAATACAAAAGTTATCCAGTCAGGATAACTATCAGGAACAAATATGTTTCAAAGCCTATTGAAAATTAAAATCATGAAATCAAGTCCACATACTCAGTTATATCTAGAGAATTCAAGGGATTTCAACAAGATTCAAAGCTGGGATTTTTCAAGAGGAGAACAGACAACAGGAAATAAATTTTTTGGTGGTAGTTGTCTTTACTAAAAGTTTTCATTTGCTCCTTGCTGTTGCTATAATAAAAAAAAAGACAAACACTAAACTATTGGGTCAAGTGCAAAATGATGTATTTATAACAAAGCTTAATCTGACATTTATTATCTGTGTCCACCTCCTATGAAGATCACTGTTAACAATAATGGGGCATCCTGTAAAGAAATCCAGACATGTAAATACACAAAAAAAAAAAAAAAAAAAAAAAAAAGCCATAAAAAAGAAGAGATATCGAGATATCTCATTGCCAAATCTCACACTAAGATTTTTGTTTTCTGATGAAAATCAGAATTTCAGAAAAAATGCCTCTATATGGATAACTTCAGCTTCTATTTTATGCAGCTAAAACTAAGTCTTGGTGGGGAGCCTGATTTTTAGAAGGACAAAGATGCCCAAACAGACACTTCAATTGTAATTCCAGGCATGACCAACAGATATTGCAAATTTTCAAAACACGTCCAGAGACCTGTCAGTGAGATGAAAGCTGGCTGAGACAATGGGCAACGATGCCATAAGTTTAATAAAGTTTCGACTCTTTTAACCACTAGAGTGTTGACAATGCTGTGAGACAGTTTCACTGTAAGCCAGTTTTCAGTGCTTAAACAGCTAACATCAAAACCTTCAATGAAATGCATGTTTATGACCCCTGTGTCTCACTCAATATAGAGCAAGGTTTATACATTTATGTAATTCAAAATATTGCCATTTTACCACCTTCTGTTCAGTAAAACAGAGATTTTTGTTGTTCTCAATAATGAGCATAAAAGATGTCTTTAGAACTCAAATATATTTTTTCCTAAATCTCAGATTACATTACTTCTAAAATAGAAAACAATTTACAAGTTCTTGTAAAATACTTTTGAAATAAATACATGTAAGCTTAAACATGATATGCTCTTGTAGTTGACAAATGCAACTGCTTTTCTTGTCAGGATCTAATGGGGACATTGTGCAGGGCATAACATGAGTGCTGCATCAAAAAACCAAGAAGTAGAGGAGAAAAGATGTTCCCTTATCTCCTTTCGAATATTGCACCTATATTTGTCATGTTTCCAAAGACATTTATATGGAAATTTCTCAGTTATCAAAATTCAGTATGCCCCTGAAGTATGATCCTGAGGCTTAGAAAGCCTTGGAAATTTTTACTTATGTTTTCTCTCCCAAAAAATCATACTTCAGTGAATTCATTAATTTGAGGTCTCTACACATCATGGCTTTTTAAATCCATAGCATCTCTTACTTCCAAGATGAGGTAGGACAAACTTTTATTATCAGCTTAGAATAGAAAATATACCAAAACACGAATAAATTATATTTTTCAAGTATTCAGAAACAACATTATTTTTACAATAAGTAAATTATTATAACTATTTTATTAAAACTTCTGGACTTGTGGCATAGACTATTTAACTAATTTTACCTATCTTTCCACAAAATTAATTACATCATGAAATAATTATACGTAGTCACTGTTTAAATGTCAAACTGGCTTTATATTCTACTAATGCATATATTTTTTGGAAAAGTTAAAGGGTTTTTTCTCAGTGAAATAGACAGTTTTTAAAAATAACTGTAGTATTTAGTTGATATTCTCTAAAGCTCCATACTTTTCATGCCATTATCAGAACTAGAGAGTACATGCTGGGGCTGCATTGTACTTTCCGGCTGAAAGAACAGCAAAAGGAGACAACTGCACATTTACTCTGATATTCACTAGAAAAAACCTTCCATCTCTGCAAAACAAAGAACATACATGTTCACTCTCAGGGACACAATAAAAATGTGAATACAAGATCCTTTCAGCAAATAATGACTCATGCATTTAGTCTTTGTTCATTTTCTCTTACAGAAACACTACAAAACACTGGGTCACCGAATATACAAAATGTAACCGCACACTTAGTAGCACAAAGCCACGCTCCTTTACAGACTCTTTTAATAATAGGATGCAGCTAACCAATTCCATATATGCAATGCAGTCTACTGAATAAGCCATAAAAGCGGTATGCCTCAGTCTATATTTGTGACTGTGCTTAAGAAACATAATTAACTGGCCAAGAAACAACAGAAGAATCTAATCAGAGCTGGGTTTCTCAGAGAATTTGGTGCCCTGTACAAACACACAGGTTTTAAGCAAAATTCTCAGAAAGAGCCATTGAAAATAAAATCATCAGAGGAAATACAAAAGCAGTCTGTTTTTTTAGTTATTTTCCAAGGTGAAGACACCAAAAGAGAAGAAATATCTACACTAATTAAGGTACTGCAACATTATTTAGAAGCATTATATTCCAAGAATATTTAGGAGGACCACAGATTTTAAAACCTTAAAAGAAGACTGAGATCTTTTGAAAACTATTATCTTTATACTTCTATGAATCACCAATTATTATGCAATAGCTTTGGATGTGTCAAAACGTACTTAGTTCTTCCACCCATGTCTGTAATAACAAATATTTAATTTATCTACTTATTGTTTAGCCACTGCAGATCAGGGATATACATAAAAATTTCAAAAGAAGAGGCAGACAGACTTTTTGGTAGATTACTTTTAAGAGTAAAGGGTAAAACAAAAGATTCAAAATTTGTTTTTACAGCTAGCTTTTGCAGTCATCACTTTTACATGTAATCCCTTTTACTCTTTCATACCTGGAGACTTAATCAGTTTGCCTGTTTGTGGGAATAATCAAGAGAAGGAAAAAAGAGGAGAGAATAATTACTTACCTTACAGCAATTGGAATTCTTTGAGATGTATCGCTTTGATGCACAGACACCTCAGGCACTCACCTTGTAATCCTAAAGCCATCGATATTTGTTGGGGCTGTACCTGACTGCTCCCACCCTACTCCCTACCAGGCATGAAAAGGGCGACGTGAGGACCTGCAGCTCCCCGGCCACTGCAGAATCCAGGCGGGAGATTCCTCAGTGGCCAGGAGGGAGGAAGTACCATGCCTCCATATGCACAGGGCACCTCAAGGAACCACAGGTATTGACATCCGCTTTCTTTTCCAAATGACTGGTCATCAGCAACTCATTTTTGCTGACTCACAAACAGTAACCTGATATGCAGAACCTAGATGCTCCAAGTCTATCGAAAAATGACTCATACGACTCTGCCTAAATGAGCAGCATACCTTAAGCCTTTATAAAGAAATAGTATCCCATAAATGTTCAGATTAAACCCCAGAGAGCAGCTTTTTAAGAAAACCTATAATCCAGTCCTTAAACTGAGGAGTCAAGTTCCAGCATGTTAATCTTCAGTTAAAATAATTCACTGAAATATTAAAAAACAAATCCCCCTGCCCCCGAAATTGCAAACCACTCAACATTTCACAATATTTTATTCTGGGCAGACTGCCTTCCCAGAAAGGAAAAACAACGAAAGGGGGAAAACGTTAATTCTGCTTTTGTAAGCTTTTTTAAATTTCATTGCAGGGAAACATCATAGAATATATTTTAACTCAGGGTTTAATGCATGTGATGAAAAGGATAGCCATAAATAAAATATTTTTCCTTATCAAATTCTCTATAAAAATAGACTTGACCGTAAAACTGATTATGTCAAAGGGACATTAAATTTCAGTCTTGCCTACAAAGAAAATAATTATTTTCTATATCATTTTGCTCATTGCACTTTCTATTTCTTTAATCCAGTTATCCCTATCTCTTTAAAATAATTTAAATTTTACTGCCAATGAAATTGGAAAAGTTAAACGCTTAATTCAAAATACGTTAAGAATACATACACAGGGATTACATTTTTATTTTACTTTAATACATAGATGAGGTACCTATATAATTGTATTTTAGTAAATTCCATTTACCTAACTAAAAGTTAATAAATACTATGCCTAACATTATCAAGATTACATGAAGATAAAATTCATATCAAGATAAAATTCATGACTACATACATTTTTGCCCTGTTCAGTAGCAATAAAATCTGATCTATAATGTAATGAGAGTGTGTGTGTGTGTGTATGAAATCTTCTATCTGAAACTCAGCATATCTAGAAAAAAATCAGAACTAGAAAATTAAATAACACACATACCAGAAACCATATCATTCTGTACCTTAAACTAAAAATCAGATACAGCATATTTTACTCTAGAATTAACAGATTTTACTCCATCTGACATGCTACATTGTGGTACTGCTCTTAAAGATGCAACACAAGTAGACTGAGGTTAACTATCTCTGTACAATAGAGGACAAGAACCTTAATTTTCGATGTATACCTTAATGGGTGCACACTGACTCACAGGTTCTTACAGCGCATTAGATTTTGTCTATGTACTTATATGGGGATATTCAAACACTAAATTAGCTCAGAGAATCTGCTCTCCCCAGGCTCCCTCTACAGTCAGTGGAGAGAGGCAGAAGACGCTAATGGGCAATTCAGAGCAGAAAACTTAGTTTAGGTTCTCTGAATCACC